>PVKB01005522.1:8633-49078 GCA_004027205.1 Ctenodactylus gundi | reverse complement strand
AATACCAATTTTGTGTTGACTAGTGAGTCTGAGTAAAGGTGATTTGAAAACCGTGTTGGCTCAGTAGAATCAGTGTAGTCTCTAGAAGTGGTTTAAGATAATCATAATTGTAATTTTAATACACATAATCTTTTGAAGAGGTAACATTAATCTAGGCCCCTCCAGTTACTTCTTCATTTTGATTGACTAAAACTCAGGAACAAGAAAAGACACCATAACTGAATGTAAAGGTATAGTAGCTAGATATTATGGAGAGAGTTGACTAAAATAGAGGCTGGATTTGACTAACATGCAATAGTCAAATGTGTTAAAATTGTAGTGATTTAGCTACATTTGTGCTTAGATAGATTTAAAAAATCTGAATTGGTTAACCTAGAAAAAACATAGGCTACAAAACACTAAAAATGGAAAATTGTATATATTAAAAGATTTTTTGAAAACACAAAAAAGAAAGAGGGTGGAAATAAAATGATTACTTTTTAAGTTTGAAAAATCAGTAGAAATAGTGACGATTCAAATTATATGAAAAGACAAAGAAAATGAACATCCAATTCTGGGGATTTTGATTGGAAATGAATAGAAGTCATAAAGAACTATTTAAAAATAAATGGAGATAAAATAAATCATATGCCAACTATTAGTTTTATAACTTATGACATCTATTTAATTTGCTTAAAATTAAAGTTAGTAGGCATCATAAGTTAAAGTAACAAAAATGGCAAAGTACATATAATTTATATAAAATAAATACATTAAATATTTTCAGTACTTCTTAATAAAAATTTATTTACTTAATAGTTTTACTAATGAGTTGTGAAAGGCATTTTAGAAAGAATAAGAATTATATCTATAAAAACTCATGTCATTTAAAATAACAAAATGTTCTGATTGTGTTTGGAGTGTCCCCAGAGCCTAATGTTTGGAAGGTGATTCAGTCATCAAGGTTAATGCATTGATTTCCTGTGCGAAAGGGGGTGGGGTGGATCACCTTGGCATGATGGGTAGGATATACCTTTTTACTACTTCTGCCCTTCACCACATCTAATTCCTGCATTGCCATGCTGTGAACAGTTTTTCTCTAACTAAACATATTCCAACATTGAAGGCTTCACGGGAATGGACTGAGCCATCTGAACCGTGGGCCAAACTAAAACTTTCATCCCTTAAGCTCTATGTATGTCTGCAGTATTGTAGCCCAACACTGAGAAGGTAAGAAAGAAACAAAATTTCTAGTCTGCCTTCTTCTTATATAATCAATCCTATTCTGTATAACTGACATACAAAATTGCGTTTATTTTTTGAGAGTATAAAAATTGATGAGTTCAAACGTATCTGTCCATTCATCTATCCATGACGGCATTATTACAGAAAAGTTAAGAGTTAGATGTGTTTAACTTCAAAAGTTCTCTCTGTTCTTGTTTTCTCCTGTGTTTGATTTTGAATGTTGTAGTTTGTATTGAAATTGTCCCCCCAAATTTCCATGTGCCTTTGGGTTCTGTCTGCTGTTGGGAGGAGGGACCTGGCTGGAAAGAGTAGATGCTTGGGGACAGTCTTCCTCCCAAACTTGGTTCTGTTTTGCCAAGACATGAGGAGTTTTGTCTCCTGTCTACTCTGGCTTCATGATGTGAATCCATGACTCACCAAACCATGAAGTAGCTGTGATCTTCTAAAACTGAGTTAAAATATTTTTTCTCCCCAGAATTGTGGAATTCAGCTGTTCTAGTCCAGCAATGAGGAAATAACTATCATTGAAATTGGTACCAGCATTGGGGTCACTGCTATAACTTCACCTGACCCTATGGGTTGGAAACCTTTAGAATTGGTTGGTGGGAGAAGCCTGGAAAAGTTTTGAGGATGCTGTCTGGAGAAGCTTCAGAGTGCTCTGAACATAGCTTGATGAGCAATTTTGGTCAGAGCTAAAAAGACCAGACTGTTGATAAAACCATGAGTAGAAAAGCCAGCTCAAGAAGGTTTTGATAGCAAGGAGAATAGTACTTCCAAGTGAGATTTCAAAAAAAGGAAAAAAAAATACTCACGCTGTGCTCTTGCAAAACATTTATTGGTTCTAATATTTTCTAGAATCACTATACAGATTTTTCTTTCTTAGATACTACTGTTTCTTTTAAATATTTTTTGTCCTGTAATTCTCCAAGTCATCATAATCAAATTTTTAACTCATAAATGCCATATAACTAAGTGACTGTACTATACATGTTATAGTTCTCTGAAACAAAAATTTTGGTGTTAGTAGTTATAGGAGAATACATCTCAGGAAACAGTGGTGGCTAAGTACAGAAGTGAGATAAAGGTGGGAAAGAAAGAAAACTCAAAAACCTTGTGTAGTCTAATATAAATATTGGTTTTTAGTATCTTGAGATAATTGTAGTTAGGATCAACGTTCAATATAGAGTTTGGTTTTTCAGCCAGAGTTGCAAGATTGTTGCAGAATGTATTATCTCATCGAGAATAAATCCTAAGATTGTTAATTCCTTATATGTTTGAATATTTGCAGGCAGAGGGGATGAAACATCCAAAAACATATTTAGACAAAGCCATAAAGTTATCGCTTTTGAAATTGGTTATGCACGTACAGAAATGGGAAGTGTAGAGGAAAAGGAAGCCATACCTGAGTCTGGCTCTGCTGCAGTCCAACACTGCTGGCTGTAATCCAGCCATATATATCACGTGAAATCCATCACTTACTGTCAGGGGTTCTGTAAACCAGGGACATTTGTTTTTCAATAAAAAAGGTTAAATAATGGAGAAATACTTGTTGGTCAAGCCATATCCCCTATTAATTGATATCATTGATCTCAAACCTATAATCATGCTTACTCTTTTTTTTTCTATTGTTTAATGTAAAATTCCCTCCTGTCAAGCACACTTTTGCTCTCATCAGTCACTTGCTCTGTGAGAAACCAAGAACTTTATTTCTGGCAGCTCTAAGCTTCTGATTAAAATGTAGTACAGGTCATCATTGATAAAATTCCACATTGAAGTACACACACGCGAAATCCACTGCATTTAAGAAACCCTTTTTTCCAGGTATGGTGGTGACCCCTGCACTCAGGATGAGGCAAGATGATGGAAACTTCCTGTGCAGCCTGGAAACCTAGAGAGTTAGTTAGACTCTGAAAATTTAAAAAAGAAATGAATATAAAGGAAACTGGGACATAGCTCAGTGCAAAACCTTTGTGTTCAATTTCCAGTATGAGAAAAAAAAAAACAAAACAAAACAAAACAAAGCAACGCCAAAAATACTCCTTAAGTTGCCTTGGTGGACACACGAGCCTCTTTATAATAACAGGAGATATCACTTGACTGGCAATGGGCTATTTTTTTTTTTTGCCTGAATGTCTATAGTTTTTTAAAGGCCCAAAGTGAAAATAGCAACAATTTTAATGGTACTGGAATATGCACAACACTCAGTTGGGAAGGGATCTCTACTAGTCCCAGAAACAAAGATTCCCTACAGAAACAGAACCCAAAGTCACAGATATTCACTCCCTGAGGGCTGATTACAGGCTTGTCACCGGGCCCAGGTATTTTTGTAAAACATAATACAAATCTCAAAGAAACCTAATGAAAGATTGTTTAAACTAAATTTTATGTAAATTTATCTTGTTAAAATAAATAGGAAAATTTTAAATTTTATTCAACCTTGATCATTGGTATGAGATGCAGAACTAAAATGTATATTAATAATCCTATTTTGCAAGAAATGGAATGAAGCATTAATATTCAATGAGTGTAAATTATCAGGATTACATTTAAAGATAAAAAATAAGCTAAGAGAAATTAAATTATTTAAATTATTTAATTAAATTATTTACTAAAATCATACAGCCAATGAGATGCCAATGATTTTTTTGATCATGACTAATTCCACAGTTAATACTTTCTTTGGAACGTTATAATTTGTTTTCCCTGACTATATGGTTGTTTCTTTTCATATATCAACTTTTCTCAGATGTAAATAGAACATTTAAGACAGCATCAATGTATTATATATAGCCAAAACTGCAGATAGTACCCAAGCTCGTTTCAAGGATCATATACTTAAATTTCTTACTCAGTGTTCTTAAGGTTGTGTTCATCATAAACTTAACATTTTCACAGTAGCCTAGATTAAGATATCTTTGATTTAGTTAGTATATACAATTGAAGTATAAATTTTCAAAGAAAATCCTGCATCAGCTTTGTATTTTCTTAGTTCCCCTTATTCACATATTGTGAATTTAATGCTAGTGTCCATTATTTATTAACTTACTCAAGATTTGCGCTTCAAAATATTTAACTGAATTCACACCATTCAATCTAGTTTGGTGTGTATATTTATACAATTTATCTGTAAAACCACATGTTTAAGTAAGATGTTTTCCTTTTTATTAGTCTCTGTTTGTTATTTGTGTTATGTATTTAATTTTACAATGTCTTATGTATTATTTACTTGGAAAATTTTTGGTTACTAATGCTTAGGTCTTGAATTTCTCAAATTATAGTTCTTTATAACTTTGGTACAGATTTAGTATTTTCTTTCTTTCCAGATCTAAAAAGATAATTTTATGAATATTCTTGACATATGCTAAAATTATACATAAATGATAAAAAAAGAAAGTTAAAATTACCCATAGGATGAGTGAATGTTTTTAAAAGGCTATGAGGGTTCTGATCTATAATCTAAGAATATTCAGTCTACTTGCATTTCAAAAAACAGATTAGCACGTGGTGTTAATGAAGAAATGAGTCAAATGTGGAACGAAAATATGCTGAGCTAAATAAATACTGCAAGGCACAGGACGTTCCTTATTTCAGGTGAGTCCAAATGAATCTCATATTTTTGGAACTTTGTTTTGTGGCAATCATCAGTCTCTTTCTACACCTTTTCTGTGATTCTAATATGACAATGCATTTCTATGATTAACATATTTTCCTCTGTGACATAAGCTGACATCAACATGCCATGAGAAACCATCTTGGTCCCTTTCTTGTCACTGGGTGCACCCTACACTTACCCCCACACCCACACCTACACCTACACCTACAACTGAAAGGAGGTGAAGGTCACGTTAGCTCTCAGTTTGAAATATCTCAGTCCCTACATGCAGCTTGCTGTAAAGCAGAAAAGACAGTGGAGAAAGGAGGTGGCAGAGAAAACTGCTAAGGAGGAAACAGAGAAGGAAGGAGGAGCGGGGGACAATAGGACGCATTCCCCGCTTACCCAATCCACCAGCCAGGTCCTGTCCTAACAACACAAGGAACCAGCACGGAACAATCCCCTGGTGAGTATACTCTCCATCCGCCTCTGAGCCAAACACCTCCAAACTCATGAGAGTTTTGAGAGACCTTTTAGATTTAGACCACTACAGAAAACAACTAAATGTGTACTCTTAATATCTAAAAAATAGAACAGGTATAGATTATATGGCAAGGTTGAATCAGAGATAGTAAATTTCCTCAAGCAATAATCTTTAATATTTTTCTACTGTAGCTATCTATTAAAGAAATAACAAAATTAAATTTGGATAGATATTCCTTAACATTAATTATTCATTCTGAAAAATCACATGTTCTACTTTAAAAATGAAAGCCTAGTTGACTCCAATATTAAGGTATGTTGTATTTTACATATCAACTCCCCAAATCCCAACACAGTCTGAAATAATAACACATATAAAATCTACCTTATGGGGTGAGAACAACATTTAGTATTTTCTAATCATCATGAAACTCAAAAATCATGATTTTTGTTAATAAAGACTTGTTTTTTTATTAAATGATTTGGTCAATTTAATGCTAAATACAAACCCTAAATGATTTCTAGGAATAATAGTCTCATGTTTGTTAAAGCCATAGAACAATGGTTCATTTCCAATTTGTGGCAAATGTATTTTTGAGGGATGCAGACCACTTGTAGAAAATTATCAAAAACTATATTCAGTTATAGGTTTTAGAAAATACACCTCATAAAACACTAACAAACTACTAGGAAGAATGTTATGCCTCTAAAACTAACGTAAATAAAATATATTCAGACAAAACAAAGCAATTTACAGAGAAGAAATATGATAGCTCACATAATTTAAGATATTCTTCAATGCCTTACACCATGAAAATTAAAAAGGGGACAATTTGAGGCTGTAAGGTAGCTGAGGTCTCTAAATTCTGTTTTAAATATTTCTATAAAGTTTTGAATTTATTTTACACCCTTCACATATTCAATATTTACATTTGTAGAAGAGTGTCTTGTATTTTGTAAGGTATCATATTGGAACTTCTGGATAAATTTTAGCCATTCCATATATGAACAAAATCTAAAGAGATAGAGTTATGCCAATTACAAATAATTTCATCCCAAAATTCTACTTATTTGATACAAAGAAGATAAACATGTGCATACCTACACAGCATGCACACATGTGTTTTATTAAATATGTAATCTGAGGAAATATCCTCACAGTCTCAAGATTGTCTATTCCAATTGAGAGATTAAAAATGTTTCGTATGTGGAAGTAGTTTTGTGGGTCCTCTTGGCTTAGGAAGCTGTAATCTGAAGTTGGCCTTATTCTTCTACATAACGATTGCTGGAAAAATGAAAGACAAGGGTAAAATAGTATATATGTCATATATAATAAATATATAACATAAGCTTGCATTTGCTTGTGTATCTAGCAAGTAAAAACATACAGGTTGTGGCCAGATTTATGAATGTGGCATTTGTGAATCTCACAACCCTTTCCTCATAACTTCATTGTTTGCCTTTTCCTGGATGGTAAGCGGTTACATTGAATAGCAAACTTAATTTTAGTATTCTGTCTTTCTCTCTCTCTCTCTCTCTCTCTCTCTCTCTCTCTCTCTCTCTCTCTCTCTCTCTCTGTCTCTTTCTATCCCTCTCTCTCTGTTTTTCCTCTCTCTCTCTCCATCCCCCACGTACCGGTTACTCTGATGTGAACAATCATTTTGTATCATGTATTTCTAGCATCAATATTTCTGTACCACTACAAATCCAAACACAATGAGGCCTGTTGGCGGTGTACTAAAAGTATTAAAATGGTAACTTCTGGTAAGTTCGGCCCACAGAATTTTATCTATACAGCTAAATATTCTGTAAAATTTTAGTAAGCTTACATACTATCTTGTTTTATTTGATTCTTAAATTCTAAGAGGTTAAGAGATGGATTAACCACTGAATTATCATATTTAACGACATATAAGTGCTCAATATATTTCTGTTATTTGCACTCCATCAGGTAAATTTAAGTTTATTAAATATGATACTTTGAGTATCTTGAAAGGATAGTTTTTAATTCTAAAAAAAAAAAAAAATCCTCCTATACATTTGAGCTTTCTAAAGTTGGGCACTGTTTGGACCAGGACTACTCATCACACGTGGTTTTGTTTAATCTTCATTAGTTTGAACCAAATGATTCATAACCACCATCAAGCCAAAAACCATGAGTAACAACCCTACTGGTTCCCCCGCAAGCACCCTAATGAGAACACTTTCTGGGCGTGTGAACTTAATTTGTCATGGTGACACTGAAAAGCTTGGATAACTGGTAGCTAACCTTAAATATTAGCAAGAACAGGTTGTTGTGTTCCAGAAACACAGATTTACAGCCTGGTTTTGGTTTTCAAAAGCGTGCAAGGTGTTGTTGAATTGCATTGCCCCTTATTGAATATCATCTTCAAAAAATTAATTGAAATGAGTCAACTTGTGTTTCATAATCTCATTAAGAAAAGTGCTGAGCATATTTTCAATGATAATTAATATCACACTAAAGTTTTCAATCCAGCCCTGTATCCATTTGATCCTTTATTCAGTTTTACATGCCTATTGTAAGATTTCAGTGAGTTGAATTTAAAGAACATATTGTATATTAATAGAAGTTATTATATTTGGTGGTTGCAAAGATTGAGCCCGAGGCATTCAGATTGAGGTACATTCCCAGCTCACTTTTACTTTTTGGTTTTGAGATAGTTTTCCTCTGAGTGTCTGGGGTTGGGTTTAATCCTACAATCTTCCTGCTTCAGCCTCCCAGAGTGTTTGTTTTTGATTTAAGGTGTGTGCACAGCAGGGGCCTCTCAATTATAAAGTTATCCTCAACTCCAATAACCAGTTTACCAAATTTACTAAAAAAGTGTATTTCTTTGTCAAATACTGTCCATAAAAATTCCAGGGCATAAGGCTACTGTATGTTTTCTGATATGACCGTTTACCCTATTCTCTGTTTTAACTGGCTTGTCTAAAACCATTAGCTAGCATTTTCCTCTCAATCTTAGGAATGTTAATGATTTATCTTAATGAAAATAATTAGGTTATGTGCAAAATAATGAAAAGATGGAGTAAAAGAATGCCTTTTGTGATAAATAATTTCACAAGGTCCAGTTATATAATTGTATTTTATACCACTGGATTATGATTTCATAAATTTTATGTCGATAATAAAATGTAATCACTTGGAAATTACAGGCCAAATTGAGCAACACTCCACATTAAGTCTACTCAAGGGATTTTATGTCATTAGTAAACTTTAAACAGTATAAAAGTGAAAATTATTATATATTCATTACTTTGAAGAGGAAAAATAATACAATAAACCCTAATATTTATAGATACATATGACATATACACATTACATGTTAAATATAATAGTTGTTAATTTTATCTGACTGTCTTTACAATCTATCCATTAATGAAACTGATTTAATAGCATTAAAGTGATTTTTAAAATGCTCTAGTATATAGTCATTTCTGTATTTTTACCAAAAAGATTTCCATTTTTTAAATTACAGATCTATGGATATAAAAGTTAAATACTATGAATTCTCTTTAAATTACAAAAACAAAGTTCTGCATGTCTCACTGAAAACAATTTTAAAAGACGTCTGTTATCTTCCAAAGGAATCCGGTTACTGCAGCTAAAATTTGTTGCCTGTTAAGAGCTCTTGCCCTACTCAAAACCCACCAACCAACTTTCTGTCTGACAATACTGAGTATTTCATTTAAATAAACTCTTAATTTAGAAGGCTTTAATTTGATCTTCTTTCATTTAGCATAATGTTTTCCAGGTTCACTAATTAGATCGTCACTTCTTTAATTTCTAAATATTATCCCATTTTATGAATGGACTACATCCTACTCAATCATTCATTCATTGATGGACATTTGTGTTTAGTCCACACTTTGGAGAGTATAAAAAAATACTGCTGTGAATCTCTACCAACAAGTTTTTGTGTGGACATATTTTCCCTTCTGCAGGGCATATATGAAACAAAGGAAAGAATTTCTGGGTTGCATGATAATCTTGCACATAATTTTTTGAGGAAATGAAATACTGTTATCTACAGCAATTGCCAAATGTCATCCACACCAGTATTCCTGAAAGTTGACAGTTTCTCAGATTTCTTTTCCACACATGACAATATTCATTTATTTTTATTTTAAACATTCTGGTGTATGTGAAATGATGTCTAATTTTCCCAATGAGACACAAGTGGGCCATCTTCTAATATCCTGCATTTCCCTAATGATGAATAAAAATAATATTCACTGTCTTTTCACATGCATATTCCCATTAGTATATGTTTTAGAGAAATTTCTCCTGAGTTTTATAATTGAAGTCTTCATATTTTACTATTAATTAACAAAATTATTTTATATTTGAATTAAAATATGTATATAGATACATGAAAGTCTAGAAATATAGATATATGTGATACAACTATCGATATAAATATTCTTTTCAAACCTGAAAATTTTCTTTTCATTTTCTTGATGATGTCCTTATGAACATTTTTATTTTTCTTATGCTCTCTGTGATTCATTCATTATATCTTACCAAATGTGCCTAATCCACAATGATTTAGATTTATACCTATATTTCTTTAAGGAGTTTTGCAATCCCAGGTACTGCATATTATTTTAAAATTGATTTTTTGACATTGTGAATTAAACTAGAGTCCTGGCACCTCAGTACATCCCCAAGGTGAGTGACAGTATCTCATTATGTTAAGTTGCTACATCGCTAAGCTGAGCTCCAGTTTGCGACGCTCACGCATCAGGATCCCAGAGTCTTGGGACTGCAGGTATGTCCCATCACACCCGGATTAATATCAGTTTTGTCTGTACTGTAAGGTAGAGTTTGCTAGACTTTTTGCTAGACATGACTGTATATTTCACCAAAACACTTTACCAAACATCCCCAGTGTCACATAAGCTGGGCTTGGTGGCATATGTTCTAAAATATTTTTCTTTGCAGATGAATACTTTGTTGTTCAGCATCATGTTTTAAAATTGTTTCATCTTTCCATTAGATTATGGAGAAATCACTTTGAGAAAAAACAATCATAAATGCGTTTTTTTCAAACTCAGCTTCTTCTCATCATTTTACATGTCTAAATTTCTGCTTCTGCTTTTGTGCTTTTGATAGGATAACTTTGTGAGGAGCAAGACCCTGTGTCAAAAAAAAATTGATCTGGGACATGGATGCAAAGAATTTATCAGGAAGTTTCAGCATTTGATTATTCAGGATCATAGATTAGGAAGAGACAATAATTGGCCACCACCTCCAAAAGTGGCAATAAAATATTTTTAAAAATTAAACATAAGACGTAACATGATTTTCGCTTACTGGTTAAGGGGTATACTGAGGATGAACGCAGGATCTATATCCTTAGGTTCTTTTTTATTATTTATTTGAGATAGAATCTTACAAAGTTGCTAAATTGCTCAGGGCTCAGGGTGAACTCGAACTTGCAATTCTCCTGCCTCAGCTTCCCAAAGTGCTCAGGAAGCAACATGACCTTAAGACTTTTTTTTTTTTTTTTTGAAAGTGAATGTTTCTTCTAAAAAATCAATGGCATGAAAAAAGTTGACATACAAATAAAAATGATTTAGATAAAAGACCATGTTTTCCCCTCTACACAGGTTACTCACAGGCAAAGGAAAACTTTTTACGATGTCTTATTAGAAGCAAACTGATCATTTACAAAAATGATATTTTAACAGTAAAAATCAAGCTTTAGTTTTAATCTCTGCAATACTAAAACTAACAGGCTTTCCACATATCCCTGGAATCGGGCTTTGTGCCTCAGGCATGTCATCTGTCACCTTAGAACTCTGTGAAACCGAAGCAGGAGTATTGCACTATCGAGCCTGGCTTGGGTATTGACTGAAACTCTGACTCGGGTATAAAATATGGGCTAGGGATGCTAGTCGGGGCAAAGGCCCTGGGTTACTTAGTTAATTAGTTAGTTAGTTTATTTATTTTTTGAGACAGGGTCTCACTGTGCTGCCCAGTCTGGTCCTGAACTCATTATGAATCCCAGGTTGGCGTTGACTCACTACAATTCTCCTGTCTCAGCCTCCTTAGTGCTGGGACTACAGGCATGTACCACAACTCCCGGCTTATCCTGGCTGTGGAATCAAACTCAGGTACATAGAGCTTGAATTAGTGCTTGGTAGGCAAGCACTTTAACCACTGAGCCATTCCTCCAGTCCCTGGGTTTAATCTCTGCCACAATAAAAAGAAAAAGAAAAAGAAAAAAAGTACAGAAAAGAAGAAAAGAAAACGTATAAATTGTCTAGCTCTGGCAAGACAACATTCTGTTCTTGTGATTCTTCCACAATTTTCTTGTTTAAGATTTTGTTGGTCACATTTCTTTCTCATTCTGAAACAACCAGTCCTTTACAAAAGGGAAACACTACTCTGTTTTTTCTTTAATAAAATATACGCTGCCTAGCTTCATATAAAAGATTGTGTCTGCCACGATGGTTCCTCCTGGAGATACTGGCACAAATATTGGCTCAGATTATTGTGTGTGTGGCTACAGTTGCCCTGAGAAAACTGTATGTGGGCAACTTTGGCACGCTTCGCATCTTGTGCAGGCAAGCAATGCCTATGACCAGACGTACAACTATCTATAGCTGAATGATCAGCATTACACAACTGCTAAATGTAGTAAAAAAGAATCCATTCACTAACATAGTAACACATCTAAACATGTATACAGATGGCCTCTCAATACCCTGTACAATTAAGGAAGAAAGGTGTATAAACTTAAAATTATGCATATCAATCAGTTTCATCATGCTATGTTATAAACCATAAAACCATAATCATATATATATATATATATATATATATATATATATATATATATACAATTTGATGAATACATACTTATTAATTGAATTTAAAGCAAGTCTAAATTAAACATTATTTTCAAATATTGGAAGTGACAAGGTGACAATGTATATTACATAATCACTGTTAAAGTAAAATTTGTCAAAATTGTGATTCAGCTGAGTGAAACATAAATTTTATCTTTATATTATGAATCCAGTGGAAAATGCAACTAATTCAAGTTCGGATACATTTATAAAGAACCTACACAAAAGAAAAATATTTTTGTATGATTACTCATACTGATAATCAAAAAGTCATGTAACTTTTTTATTAATCCAATATATTTGTCTTGTTTGCTAAATATGCATCTAAAAATTGCGTGAACTTGAATTCTTAAAAATTTGGATCTCAGATCAAATGAACTCCTCTGGTGATTTTTTTTAAATATCAGCTTTACTTTTAAATTCATCATATTTTTATAATTACTATTACTTAAATTGATGTGCTGCCTTTGAGATACTGTCATCTTTACAGCCTTTGTAATGGAATTAATAATGACTGCTTCAAAGTCTTTCTTTCTTAAGCACAGTGACTCTCTTCTACTGATTCTAGTGGTTTGTTTTGCTTTTCTGCAATGATAGAGCATTTTAGCAAGTTAGGATTGCATTCCCCATGCTCTGGTTGTTGCTTTGGTTTATTTTCTTGGTGCCTCTATTTTGTTAAGGAATTTCATTTTCCGGTCGATGTGACTTCTCTGTCACCTTTAGAAGATTCATCCTTGGGCACTATAGCAGTCATTCTTGGTGGCCATGGTTTCAACAGGACTTGCTGTGACTGGGTCATTTCTGATCTCACTGAGGAACCACTTAGGCCCCGTTGGTATCACACCCACATTTTCATCATCACTATTTACCAGATGGTTGATATATTCTACTCAAATATTCAAAGAGCCCCTGTGGCGCAACCACAGATCTCACTTCAATTCTAGCTCCTTTGAAGAAGTCTTTTTCTCTCCTCTTTTCTATCCCAGGAGGGCCTCCCGCCCCCTTTGGAGTCACACTTGACTTTATTAGCAGGGGACTAGGTGAGAATGACACCCTGATTGTCTCAGCTTCCTTCTCCAACAGGAAACCTCTCCCGGAAAGGCCAGCGGGGTCCAGGTGTTCTCAGCCAGCCCTGCTTCCTGTCCAGCTTCTGCTCCCATTGGCTCACACTGGTGGGGGAAGGAAGCCTTTCCTTAACAAATAGCACTTGCAACTGACTTATCCTCTGTAATTTCCGATTAGAAGAATGAAAAAAGATGTTATCTTCTCCTCTGGTGAAGTATTATATCCTTGGTTAGTAGTAGGGGAGAAGAGAAAGACACGCTTAAGCAGAAGAGTGCGGAGAGAAAAGGAAGAGCTTGTGTGTCCTGCCTAGGAGTAGCTGGTCTCTGCGTCCTGCAGGAGAGTTAGTAAGTTGCCTTTAGTATGTGTTTCTCCACGCATTACAAACTTCTAGAATACTTTAAGAATTTTAAATAATTGATTCTTTTTTTTTTCCTAGCAAGAAGATCTACAGAGTTTCTTATACTGCTATTCCAAAACCGAAATGTAAAAGAAAGTTCCCTGGATTTTTCCCAGGGATAATTCTTATGATGTTATTCTTTCTTTGGGAGGTTAATATCTTCACACAGAGATCTCCCTCTTCAGGCTACACGAGTAAGGCCCTTGACTCCAGACACTGAAATCCAAGTAGAATACTATGTCACTAAGTCTCCCACGGGCTAATACATTGTTTCCTTATAGCTTTTAGATTGTCCAGATGGTCTTCTGTCAACCTATCAAAGCTAGAGTCACTTGGAGAATTTGTGCCTTGCAGTAGCTTCCAAACATCCCGGGCCCCAAGAGACATCCCCCACCACCACCCCCCGCCCCAAGACAAAAGGCAGTATTCAGTCAGAAGCCCTATTATTTTCTCATTTAACACTTACATAAAGCACCACACATGCTTCACATGCGTCACTGCTATCTTCTTCCGTCTGTTGGCGAAAAGCACCGGTGGAGTTTGTAAACACTTTAGCTCCCTTCATAGTCTTATGCAGTTTCTATGATTTCTAAGCCAAGTTCATGCTTAGCTCTGTGATGAGAGGTATAAACCTCTCCATCAGTCACTGTGTCATTGAGTTTAGAGGCTTGAGGATGGTGACATATCACTGTGAGGCTTGGTATGTCCTCACAACCTACTAGGCCCTAACTTATGTTTCCATTGCATTCTTCAGGGATCCCCAATGCCAGGCTGAGGGCTGGTACTGGTTGGTTGCCTTGAAAGGCCGCACAACACATGAAGGACAAGCAGGGGGTGAGTACCAAGCAAAGATCTGCCTCCTGTCGTCATGGTCCTATAAGGTTCTGATGCCGCTGGCGATCTGACAGGGGATGAAGCTTCTCTCTTGCTGCTTGGTGTCATCCAACAACTAGCTCATAACAAGTCGTCATTGTCCCCAAACCTGTCCCACCCAACCACTTATCCTTGGGAGAATGATCTTTAATTAAGCTGTCCCCTGGTGTCAAGAACTGCTGGGCACTACTGTTGTACTTCACATCCATTTTCCTTTCTTGCAGACCTATAGATTTTAGACTCTATCAAAGAAAATGGTTTTAAATAACTGATTTTGTTAAATGGCATTTTGTGTCCCATAAACATATTCTTAGGTTTAATTGGCAAAATTGTAGCATAGCTGTGGGCACTTTCTTTAGAGGCGAACTTCATGGTTACATATTGCTTGGTTAATAGTAACATTATGTCAAAATATTCTGAACATACTCTAAATTTGATGGCTGTAGTGGTTATATAATCACCTTCACATGCTACAATTAACTTAGCAAAAGAACCCTTTTATTTAGCTTACTGTTTGGATATTCAAGATCAGGGTTACATTTCTTTGACCTTCTTGAAAGAGCAGCACATAATGATTTTAACATCTTGGAGAAAGAACACACAACAAGATCCAGGATCCAGAAAGTGACTGGGAGAGACTGAAGTTTTATAGTCTCATTTCAGGCATTCCTCCCAAAGACATAAAGGCTTCATTCTAGAAAATAGTCTTAAAGGTCCACAGTACATGTCTAAAGTGTCATCTTGGTATGACCCACCTTGGAGGGACATTGATCCAAACATAAGATTAATTTACTATTTTTATATAGTACACACACACACACACACACACACACACACACACACACACACATGTATTTTGAACATCAATCCTTCATTTTGTAATAAAACTCAAGAAAACTACTAATGGTTCTATTTGCCACAGTAGAGATGATTAACTTTTAAGAGTACATTTATCTTCTCTTTTCTAAATGTGATTTGATTCATCCATTTTTAATATGTCATGTACTTATGGCACGTATTTACCTATATATCTTGGTTCCTGAATAGTTGATTCCTGAGAATCAATTCTACTTAAATTTTCCCTACAAATATGACTCATGCTGCATATGGAGGCTTTGTTTGTAAATAACAAAATCTGAAATTAATAACAACTGTCTTTTGCACAAAAGTACATAATTTTACTGTTCAATATTAATATGGCAATGTTAATATTGTCTATTCATGAAAAAAAATTAGCTACAGCTAAAATCTGAACCGGGTAAATTTGAAAATCTAAAATTTTGAGAACTGTTTAACACAAAGACGTGTATAAAGATGCACAACTTTGGTTTCATTTTTGTAACTATGTAGATATCGGTTGGAAAAATCAAAGTAAACTAAGTAACTGAAATGCAAAAATTTTGCTTGAATGAAATGGACAGCCTAAAATTAAATTTGGACACACAGACATAATTGGCTTGGCCTTATATATGACTTTACTTGAGAGTAGGTTTTTACAGTTTGAATCAAAACTACACTCCAAAATCTCGTGTGTTCAGAGAACTCAGGCTTTTTGGAAGGTGGTCAGATGACTAAATAATCCCCTAGTATCAAGGGACCGATCCATTGGTGAATTCATAGGTGAATATTCTTTAAGGAGGTGGGTTTGATGGGAAGATGTCAGTTACTGACTTGTCTCATTTCAAAGGATACAACTTTGCTTTGATGTTCTTGCTTTTCTTGTCCCTGGATATCATGGATTCAACAGTTTTTCTCCACTGTGCTTTTGCATAATGTGATTTGTGCTTTGCAGGTAACTGACCATGGGCTATATAGCCTTGGAAATCATAAATCAAATATGGTATATTTTCTTTAAGCAGTGTAGGCTATTTGTTTTATCACAAAGTTAAAAGGTTTACTACTACATGAGCATATTCACTTCCCCATAATTATAAGTAATGCACACAATTTTCTATATTTGATTAATTTTGGAGTAATGTTAAAATTGTCTACTATGTCATGCCTTGTATAGAGTGTAAAAGTTTGGAAACACCTGAATCTGGTAGAATTTTTTTTTTTAATAGTGAAAGGTGAATACTTTTAATGAGAGAGTTAGTTTATTTTGGAGTATAGCTTGGATTATTTAGTAAGGGTTGAAAAGTACCATCAAGTTTCTAAACACTCCATCCTGGACATATGGAATTATTCACATTGGTTACTCCAAACACAATGTTCTACTTCCTAAGGAATTTATCATAGGACTAGATAATTTAAATATATATGTATGCTTCTATTAGTGACAACTCTCTCCCTAGCTAGCATAAACTACTGTTGATATAAATGTGATCAAGAATTCTTTAACCATTTTTCTTCTTCAACTTCTTTGACTAACTTCTTGATTCTTTGTTAAGGCTGAAACTCCATGTAAGATAGGCCCTGTTACTTATGTGACACAGACAACCCTTCAACTGCTGGTGACACATACGCTGTCATCAGAGCCTTATACGGCTTCCTGGTAACCATTAAAGAAAAAGATTTGATCTTTAACTTAATCAATGCAAACAAAGATACTGTGTTTTCATTTTTAATTTTTATGAAAAATTTAGAATAATTTTAGCTCTTTTAGATATTCCTTTTTATATTAGTAAATGCCACCTTTAAGTTTATTATTTATTATTATAGTATATGTCAAAGTCATATTGTATGCCTAATAATAACATTAGACATGAGTAAGATATGAGATCAAAAATCTATTTTTAGACCAGTGAGAAAAGATGGCTGCCAAGGCAGGTATAGCCAGCAGCTCTAGTGTTTAAAGATTTTCCCTCTAGAGGTTGGCACCACCCTGACTGTACAGATATTGTTAAAAAAGTGAAGGAGATGTTTCAAATTATGTGATTCTTATTTTAGTAAATTACCGTGATGTGAATAATGGAAGAAAGCAAAAGAAATAATCATAGTAATTCGATTCTGAAAAGAAATGCAGTACACGAACACATGCAGTTAATTTTATAGACCAGAGAGGAAAAGGATATTGAATTACAGTAAGCAAATTAATACAGAGAAAACATTTGAAGAGTCAAGATTTAGAGACAGATGGAAGCTTTTATGCAGATAATTAATAAAAAACAAATTGTTTCTCTTAAAGAGCAGGAATTTATAAAGAATCTATCTACTTTGATTAATGTCACCGGGTAAGTGCTCAAGTGTCCATTCCACTTTCCGTGTGAACTTCGAAACTAGGAATAGGTCATGTCATGTGAGTGAAGGACATTGAATTTGACAGAAGACAGGGAATGAGGTCAATATATACTTAATTGCCTCTTCAGGTACCATTATCTATCCAAGACATAAAGCCAGTGCAATTGTACCAGTCTTTAGTTTTCATATATATATAGCTTTTCTACTTTGTCTTGTGTAAAGCACATGTTTTATTTGTTAATATCATTTTTCTTATTTTCGCTATGAGTACATGTATTTATTAAAAAGTGATAGTTATTCTCTGGTGAGTCCAGGAGAATCATTATATTCTTAACCAGGACTAATCTCCCACCATGAATGCTGGAAGAGTGAAGACAATATTGAAATAATCATATATATATATATATATATATATATATATATATATATATATATATATCATTGTGATACTAGTGGAAAAATTCTTTGGAATAGCTAGTTAAAGAAACTAAAGAATTTTGAAGTTTTCCATTTAGATAAAATCCAACTTCAATGCAAGCACATATTAATGTACACAACAAATACACAGAACACATAACACACACGTCCGCAAAAATGAAGCCCCAGCTTGTACAGCCATCAGTATTCTTTTATGGATTCTATGTTTCGATGTAGTCATAAAAGGTGAATGCCAACTGTTTGGGGAATTATTTTTACTTTAATGCTTAGGCTTTGTTACACAAATGATTGTCCGGACTTTTAATCTAGTTTGAGAATTATCATTATTTAATTTTTATTATGAATATACATGTAGGACTTGTTGAAAAAGAAAATTTTAAGTATCAACTAATATCAGTTTGAGGAAAAAATAGTTATTTGAAATAACTCATCATCATTACTTAAACTGCACAAATAGTATTGCAACATTGACTCACAATGACACTATTTAAGGCAAGGGAGAAGGCTACTAGATTATTACAAACTAATTGGAACTTTATAAATATTATACGTTGTTCCTCTTGCTACTTTTTCAAAAATTTTTCTAACACAAATCACTGAAAGCCATCACTAATAATTTGTGTAGACTGTATAAATTATTAGAGCTTGCAAACTATTCGGAACTGTACAAAGAATTTTAGTTGTCATTATGACAGCGTCCAATGACTCAGCCCTGATTCTGGCTGTTGATATGATTACATTGTCATCTACATGGGCTTCAGACATCCTTTCACCACCTACACCCAGAATTGGCATCCTTTTTCCAGAGTCTTTTTCAGATCTCATTTTTACCTCATAGACTCAGATCCACATGTGGCAAACATGTCAAGTTCTGCCAATGTGATCTCTCAAACAATGGATGAGTATCAATCAGGTATATGTTTGGTAGTTTTCTTGCCGGTACTGGGATACCTGGCTGGGATCTACATTATCTCAAAAATTCAAAGTCAGAATTGAATCTGATTTACTGTCTGTAATTTTGCTTGATTTTCGAGTTGTTGTCTTTTTTTTTTTTTTCTTTAAATCTTCTTTCCTATTCTTATGATACTCCGTGTGCTTTCTAACAACATTTTATGGACTTCCTTGTAAGATCCAATTTTCATTTTTGTACCTGAGAAACTGAAAGTAAGATCAAATGGTTTCACAAGTATACTAGATAATGGACACTTAAGGCGAGATTCTAGATTTCCATCCTTTCCTACCAGACTAAAATAGAAGCCGTATTATTTATAGCAATGTATTGATTACCCACGTTATGGTGTAACAATTTAGTGAATAAGCACTATTTAAATTTAATTATTCTCCTGAAAATATTACTGTGTAGATTGTGTTGATATAAAAAAAATAATAGCTTAAAAGATCATAAAGTTGGTTTTGCCAGATTCTGTTGGTGTCCTGAAGGAAAGCTGAGTACGGTAGTCAGGTGTTTACTACCTAAGGGCATGATGGGCCTGTCAGAATGACTCTGAAGAGATCGTTATCACTATACCTATTAATCCAAGCTATTGGCTAGCAGTACCAGAGAAATGTTTAGCCAGGAAGCCTCAGTCAAAAAACATAGCCAATACAAAGGGATTTGTTAAGGGATACTTTTATAAATCTAAGCTCTCAATCAATAGAGTAGATACAGTACTGAAAGTGAAAACTAAATAACAGCACTAAATCACCAGATACAGGATAGGCTTAAGTAACATAATAGACTCAAAAACCACATGATAACATTGGACATGACCTACAGAAAACTATGACAATGAGAAGTTAACCATTGAGTTACTTGTGAATTGGTGAACAAAAATTGTCTTGACAGGCTGTTATCATTAACAGTGATTGCCAACTTCAAAGTATTGAAAGACACGTGTAGATTAATAAGCATATATTAAAGCTTGTGTTGGGTGGGTAATAGCAACATACCAACGGGGATTCTATTGGGTTTCTAGTCTTTTCCTATTGGTGCTCTTCTCCTATGCTGCGCTTTCGGGTCACCATGAATTAGCAGATTTGCTTCAGCCTACCCCACAGCCATTATTTTGTGCCTCAGACAAAAACATGGACTAACCCCTTACAAACTAGGCCCTAAACCAAACCTTCTCTCCTTTAACTTGTGTTTCTCAGTTACTTTGGTCAGCAACCAAAAAAAAAAAAAAAAAAATCAATAATTAAAGCATGTGTTGGTTTTCTTAAAATGGATGATTAGAAGACTGACAGCAGATACTTCACAGAAAACCATAATCTTTCACTTGTTACTTTAACTGGAACTTTTCTCACATCAGACATAATGAACTCAACAGAGGCCGATAGCTCCTGGAAGACTAGGCTATGGAACAGAAAGCAACAGAAGTAATTTCTGCAGTCTTTCTCCAAATTGATGTCTTATTGTCTTTGCCAAAGAAACTAAATATTCGGGAGGGAGAAATGACAGATGTTTTAGAAACAATAATTGACATTGTGTCTGAGTTAATATTGATCCCACAGATAGCCATTTGCACAGAAGTGTGTGGATAGAAAATAGAAGCCGGGATGAAGTTGATCTCTCAGTGGTTTCAATTCATCTACACTGTCCATGTAAAATTCTCTGAGTAAATAATCAAAATGGACACACTAAGCATCTGAAAAAAATTTTTTCTTCTTCTTATATGGAATTAGATCCTTCAAACTGCAGTCTGTCTGACACTGCAAATCTAATGTAGTGCTATATATTTAAGAGAAGTATCTAATATTAATTAAATATTTATCTGCTAAAAGCAGATATCAAATATACATTTAAAACACAAAGGAAGTTTTGATTGTTCAGATTATGCTTCATTTACTTCATATTCCATCCCCTGGAAAAGATGATCATCTTCGATGAGAATACAATGCTGCAATTTATTACCATCTCTGATTTACACATGCCATATTTGTGAGAGACACGATTTACGTGGTGTTTTCAAAGTGCCTTAAGAGTAAACTCACATTCACTGGTATTGGGAAGCAATATGTATTTAAGATCTTGCTCCAAAAATACACTCATTGTTTTCCTAAAACAATACCAATGGGAATTCAAAAATTATCAGAAAAAGTATCAGAGATGTATTATTTACATTTTTAGCACAAAGTGGAAAACTCTTAATGTTCTTGTGAGATACATAAATTTCAAGCCAAAGAAAATTAATTCTTTCAAAGATTAAGGAAGAGCATCCTAATATTATGTTTAGAATTCCAGTGACAAGGATGATGCCAAGAGGGACGCTTCAAATTGGAAAACGACTCTGTGTACTGCAAGTGCTACCACTACTACTCTAAACCCGGTAGACCAGTGTGGATTCTGGCCCATTAGTTGTGACTACCTCTCTAAATATTACTAGTTATCAGATAATTATGAAGGCTGTCTCCTATGTGTGGGTACAGTTGCCTTTTCCCTTTCTCTCATATATTTCTCAGTTTTACTTTACTAAACATGCTTAATATTGTCAATCTGTAAATACGTAGGTCAATTTTGGCTCACCGTTTTTTAGGCTTCATTGTGGCATTGGTTGATCCTCTTGGTTTGGCCCTGGCATTGCTCCTTGTGGTCAGAGCAAATTGTTGGCCCAAACTATTCACCTCATGACCCAGAAGAAATAGGTAAGAAGCAGGGCTCAACTGTCCCCTTCAGTGGCACCGCCTCAGTGCCCTAAAACCTTCCTGGGAAGTCTCCTTTCAAGGTGCTTCCACCTCATCTCTGTAGTGACAACTTCAGGAGCAACTCTTTAACATGTGGAACTTTTTGATAGACTCAAGGTCTAAACTGTAGTAGTCTGTGATATCTAACATTGTCAATGTTGCTACAAGGGGGGTTGGGGTGCCTTCATCTGTGTGTTAATCAATTAATTAGTAGCTACATGGGCTGTTAGCTGTTAGGAGATGGAGCCTTGTTGGAGGTGGTCATTGGAGGCATAACCAGGAAGAGTGCATTCTTGTCCCCAGCACCTCCCTTCTTTTTCTGCATCATGGCTGCCACAGGTTCGGCAGAAGTCCTGTACCGTGCTTTTCTGTCATGGAGCCATTCAATGATGGGTCACACATTCCACAAAGAGTGAGACAAAATTAATAATAATGCTGAACAATTTGTTGTATCACTTGAATAGATGACTAATATAAATTTTGGTACAAAAACTGGGATCATTTATATAGATGTACCTCTAAAATTTGGTCAGAAGGCTTTGGAATTTGTTTGCAAAAGGACTTTGAAAATAGTTTGGAGATGCCACTTAGAGAAGCTCTGGAATGTTGTAAAACCATGTGCCCCATCTTTTGGCTTGCCTGGGCCACACTGAGTGAACAGAGATTACGTTATGCCAAATATAAAATATTTAATGTAATTGTTAACATAATCAATCTTCAAAATATGACAAAAGAACTCATGATGATTTAAGAAAGTTGACAAATTTGCGTTAAGCCTCCTTCAGTGCTGCCCAAAGCCACACAGAGCCTGGAGGCCAGGGATTTGACAAGCCCGGGAAGAGCCTGATACATGATTCAGGCTGATGCTCGAAAGATCAAAAGCTGACAGAAGGTTTTGTTTGAGACCAGAATGGCACGGCAACTAAACTAGAGGTCATATGTGTCCCCCTCTGGCAGAAAGTGTCTCTAAACTCTGCCTGTGTTCTGAGGCTTTGTGAGAATCTGAGATAAGGGAAATAGAATAGATAAACTGATCTAAGAACAAAGTTTTGTGGCAATCCAATGTTCAGAATGTGGCCTGGGTGCTGGTGATTCCTTCCAGGCAGATCGACAATAAAAAGGGAAATGCAGAATTACAGCTTGCATGGAAGAAAGTACCTGCAAAATTGAGGGCAAAGAGAACCTGATTATAGAAAGATTAGAGTAGGGTTTGTGCATAGTGGAGTGCTACTCTTCTATGAAGACAGATAAATTTGAGGGTTTTGTAGGGAAATGAACACAACTAGAGACCATCATCCTAGTAAAGGGAGTTGAGCTCAGAAGGTTAAATACTACATGGTTTCTGTAATAAGAAAAACTCAGAATATAGGTATTTTATAGAGACACATGGGAGTGATAGTGGGAGTTTGGGAATGGATGAAGAAAGGTGCTGGAGGACCCAAAAGGCAGAAAAGAAGGGATTGCATGTTGATGAAATATGTCTGTGTGCAAAGTATTCAAGCTTATTGTAGCCATTTTCATTCTGCAATTGTGTTATACCCTCCCCCCCCACACACACACATATGAGGAACACACACACACACACACGCACGCACACACACTACTATGGAAAAAATACGCCAAGTATGATGCCTTAATCATAATGAGAAAGACACTTGGAGAGCATTTCGGTGAATTACCAGAACCCATCCATCCTAGGCTCAGGGGTAGAAAATGGCAAAACTTCTTAGAAAATGTTGATTTAAGAAGAGAGCGCAATGGCACTCTGCTCATCCAGTGTCACTAGGGAAGGGAGTCCACAAGCTCAGTCATCCAAGCACTCAGAGGCCCCTGGATGCACCCTCGATCCACAAGCTACTTCTCAAACTGGAAGTGAATCTTGATGTTACTCACATGGTGCTGGTTTTTTAGTATGAGGAATGCAAAAGTTGTGGGGTCACAGAGGCTCACACCTGGATTTGAGAAGATGGCCAGAGAGACCAGCAGTGTGTCCCTGAAAAAGTCATGCATGAATCTGTGAAATTTAAGTGAAAATTAAACCTTCAAAGAAGTTGGAGATCTCAGGAACATGGGATGCTTGCCAATGAAGGCTGCGAGCAGTAAGTTGAGCTATCCCAGGAGAGAAGCCATGTGGGGTATAGCCAGTAAGGATGCAGGAACAGGGTCGCCCAAGCCCTTTGCTGACATCTCACCACAACAATCACTGCACGGTAGACAACAGGCAACAAGATTTAACATTTATCCTGTGGAATTTCAGTCTTGCTTTGTCCCAATTTTTCCCATAGCCCCTTAATTCTCCAGCTTAGAATAACAGAAACTGCAGCTGATACCATTATTGTTCTTTTATAAAGTTTACCACATTTACAATAGTGGCATGTTACCATTCTGAAGTAATACTGTGCAGGATCCACTGTGAGGCATGTGTGCACCTGAGACTGTACCAGACACGCATGTTGCTTTGGCTACGCTCTTCTCCTTTTACCAGCTTAGTGTTTACTAATCTTCAATGTGCTTTTATTACAAACAGCTGGAATTAAAAGTCTTAATGGAATGAATACCTATAATTCCTAGGGGGCAATTTTATCATATGTGTAGTTGGTGTGGGACGACTTACTTGAACCCGCTCAAGTGTTACCTGCAGTTTCATATGGGCTCAGTGAGACATAATATCACAGATGAAGTTGCTTGTCTTTCTTTCCTATGCCTGCCCTTCTGCTCTTTTCTGTTTTTTTTTCCAGAAAATTCTTTATTTCTAATAAATCAGGTTTATAGAATTTCTCATCTAAGTTTGATTCTGGAAAAGCCAGTTTGCAAAAAAAGCACATGATTTATTGGAATCTACTGATTATAATCTACTGATTATAATGCTCCAGAATTTTTCTACAAAATTAACCACAATTTACATTAAATAGTATGCTGAGCACCAAAGATAAGGAAAGGAGAAAGGCATGCCACAAAAGGAACAATGAATTTTTAAATTATTATTCACTGGTTTTAAATTTCCTACAGTGTGTATAAATGATTATTTTAGCAAAACATTATGTCTATGATATTTGCTAAAAGAAACAAATAAACAAAAAATTACTTCTCTTAGAAGTTTTGTATGACCTGACTCGAGAGAGAATACTGCTTTAAAAATCTCAAGTAAAATGAATATAATTGAATTCAGTGTGTTGATATATTCTCTATTAATCTCCAATATGCATTTATGCAGACTAAAATACAGTGATATGCATTCTCCTAGTTCTTTAAAATCTCTTTATAATATTAACTATGTACAAAGGTAGACAGAAAGTGCAAAATTAAACTCAAAATATCATAGTTTGGTATATTTGTTTTGAAAGATGTTTACTTTCAAAGACAGACTCAAACAGATGTTGGCTGTTCAGCTACCCATCTTTCCCTTCTTTCATTTTTCCCTTTCTTTTTGTCTTCTTTCCTTCCTTCTTTCCTCCTTTCTTTCCTTCCTTCCTTTCTTCCTTCCTTCCTTCCTTCCTTCCTTCCTTCCTTCCTTCCTCCTTTCCTTCCATCCTTCCTTCCTTCCTTTCTTTTTTCTTCCATCTTAGGGTACTTGGAATTGAATTCAGGGCTTGCACATTGGGATACAACCTCATGATACACCTTATCTAGACAGTCTCAACAAATCAGTAAGTTGCCCAGACAGTGTTCAAACTTATAATCTTCCTGCCTCAGCTTCCCAAAATGTCTGTATTCTAGGAGTATAACACCATTCCAATCTCCATTTCTTCTTAAATGAAATTTATTACTGTATATTTTTCAAGCAATTTGGCCATTTTGTCTAAATTGCATAATAATTTATTATTATGGCTTTTCATTCTTTTTTCTACCTGTTTTTTCTGACATTTGCCATTTTTCCTTGTGTAACCTCTCTGCATGCTGATAATAGTGATCTGTCTATTCCCTGTTTTTGATCTATTTCTTGAGTCAGTTTATTTGTATTCTCAGACAACAACCCTTTGGGAGTATTGGTTCTTTAAATAGTATGATTTCAAAGAGTTTGGGGGATCATAGAAGTGACTAGCCCCTCACATATAAAATGATTTGTGTAACTATTTTACCATTAAGGAATATATGTTTATTTTGTTTTATAATATTGTGTGAACTTTTATTCAACCATGCCTTATCAATCATGTCATATAAATCCCTTAATATGCAGAAGATATTAATTATTTGTAATAGCAAATAAAATGATAAAACTCAAATACAAAAGATTAAACGACATCTTTAAAATTATACTAGTTACTCAAATTTATTTATTTATCTACTTTCTTACTAACTACTTACTTATTTATTACTTAGTTTTTTGAGACACGGTCTCACTGTGTAGTCCAGGCTGGTCCTGAATTCACTATGTAGTTCAGGCTGGCCTGAAACTCTTGAAAACTCTCTTATCTCAGCCTCCTAAATGTTGGGATTATAGGCATGCACCACCATGTCCAGCTTACGTGGTGCTGGGAAATGGAAACCAAGGCCTTACTTTTGCTCAGCAATTGCTTTAACTTCAGGCTTTCAGACATAAAACCTGGCTTAGCAAAAGTTTTTCTAGTTATAGTGTATTTTCAATTAAGAATAAAATTAGCATATTGTGTGTTTTACAAATTCTCTAGATAGAGATACATAGGTGAGAATTTGTTCATTCTAGAATTCATGTTAGACCATTATGAACTAATATACTCTGACAGTTGGTAAGCCCCACACTGTTCTAACCTCATTCATCTTAGCTCTCCCTCAGGATGTTCTGGAACTCCTTACTAACACTTTGTGCCGCAAAACTCTTCTAGTAGTCTATTTCAGTGTACCAGCCACAGTGTACAATTTTTTTTTGTCTGTTTCTGCTCAGTGTCTATTTTCAAGACTATTGAATATCAGTCAACTTATAAATGTTTTTAGGGACGGATATCTTTTTACAACATTTTATCAGAAGTTTCTGCAGAATAAGCTGGATTTCCTACCCATTTTTGAGCAATTCATATGTGGTGACTTAGAGTTTTCACACCTTCCATGAGGAAAACGAAGAATACTATCTTTCCCGTGCCAGAAGGGGGCATTTATTTCATAGTTATTCAATTCCTCTTCTCTTAGGTACATCAATCATACTCAGCTTTTCTGTACTAGAACGTCAACTCAGGAAGTTACATGTGGTTGCACACAGTCATTGGCTTACAACTCTTGTATAAAAATCAGAATTGTTGAGTCTGTCTCCATCTACAGATAAGTCACCTTTTTCAGCTATTAATGCTCTATACCTTCGCAGAAGATATTGATAATAAAGGGGAAATACTTTTATAGCTTTAGAATGCTTTTGTAGCTAAGGAAAAAAAGTGTTTACGCACATATGTAATCATACAGAGTCTTAAGAAATATTTTTCTCTCTAGTCCTCATGTTTTAAAGCACTTACCTAGCTACTGCAAAGATAACCATAAGAGATCAAAATATGAAAGAGATAAGGTGGTGCCAAAGTATTTGTTGTATGACTTAAAATACTCGTTGCCTCACTTGAAATTGCAGTTACACACTGAATCACAGAATTTAGACAAATAAGAAAGTGACTTTAGCTAGTCAGAGCGTATGACATATTAATCAATAAAGACATATTTTCATCTTGTTTTTATTCATATTCTACTATATATCCATTTAATCATTTGGTATATATAATACAAAGAAGTGGAATTTTAACAACTAGTGAAATGTATACAGGAAGCTTGTTGAACAAAGACGGATTCAACATCTGGAAGTCACATGAGAGCAAAATTTTTGTCTTTATTTAAATATAAACCTTCACTTCTGCGATTTAAGAGCCAGAGATTTCAGGCATCCTTCTCTCTCTCTTTCTTTTTTTTTTTTTGGACAAAAAAAAAGACATGGATTCCAAGGAAACATGTCCATACCTCAGTCAACTATTTATACGCAGAAATGTAACTTCATAATCTATGATTGGGTACCTTTTGGAAAATTCAAATTCATATTTTACATTTCAAATTCTTGTCATGTGCTGTGTTTTCAAATACTACAATTTACCTCAATTTTTCTAATTTTGTCAATTGCCTCGTACCTTACTTAAATGTTCATTTAATTTGGTAAATATCGTGTTACATATGTTAGTTCTTCATAATCTAATTAAATGTATTTTCTAATTGCATTTTTTCAACATCTTGTCTGCATTATTTTTAATGAATTTTATATTAATTTACTAGTTACATAGCTACCTAACAAATGTGTTGTCCGTTAAATACTATATTACTTATTTTTTAATGAACTAATGAATTACTAATCTTAGAACTATTACGTTTCTGTTTTTACTTAGCTTTCAGATAATTAAGTTTATTCCAGCTATCACATAAAGTACTTGCTCTGTTATTGACGGTCAGCTGTAGAGGGTGATGCGCATTAGTAAAAAGGAAAAAAATAAATAAAAGGAATTTGTATTTTGGACACATACACTGAAATCTTTAAAATTGTATGCTATGAAAAATGAGTGGAAGAAGTAATTACAGAATATTTAAATTTATGAAGATATTCTTTGGAAAATATATTTTGTCTTTCATATTCCTAATTTTTATAGATTATTATGTTCATAAAAACTAAAAAAAATGACATAGTAACATTGAGTAATATATGAAGCTTCAAATTCAATGTGTGTGAGCATTTATTTATAATTTGACATCAGCCTTGCCTGAGATGTTGGACTCATTTGAGTCCCGTGAAGTAGAATTCTGTGCACATCATGCTCAGAGTTGCTCTATTAAAAGTGTGTCACATCTCTGCAGCTGCCACTAAGAAAGGTTGTCTTTCATTACCAGTTTATGAAGACCTTCTTACAGGATGTGATCTCAGTGGGTGTGGCACGGCATTGATCTCGTGGCCGACTGTCCCTGGTTATTCTACACCAACCATGAATTGACTTCCTTCTTGTGTCTTCTACTCATCAGTCTAGGGAATTCTGAGGAAGTTCTGGGCCTGATTAAAATCTGAGCTGTCATTTTGAAAATATTGCAAACTACATGCAAAAAGTATGAATTTAAAAACAGTTCAGATAAATATCTGTTGCTAAAATACAATAAGAAGTCATTTTCCCTAAAATGTGGTTATGCTCCTTATACGTAGTTGAATTTTTGAAGTGATTTTATGTTTGTATTTTGTCAATAAAATGGGAATAGAAGTATTTGCATTTTTCTTTGGATGTGTTGCTTGAGTACAACTTAATAAATTCTTTCTGAATATTAGCCACAATCAGTGTGACAATTTGAATTATGCAACTAATAGAGACAGCTAAAATATAAAGGGAGAGCATTTCATAAAGAGTCTTTATAATTTTAGGCTTGATGTCACACGTTGTTTTGCAGTAATTGCTACTATCCATCTACAATTTGCCCTGAGACAAATTTCATCTTTTCCTCATAGACTTAAAACTGTATTTGAGTTTTCACAGTCTACATTCCAAATTAAAACAAAACTACTTTAATGTACTGAGTTTTAACCACTGTGACTTCCCATGTGAGGAGGTTTTCTCCCAAATTTTTAATTATCCATATCATCGAGGTTGTTTCTGGAATATATGAAAAAGGCAGAATTCCACTTAGAAATATGAGAAGTACTGACTTCAATGTATAAAGAAAATAAAACATTCCTTGGAGAGCACTGGGAATGAAGGCCAACATACTACGATTGGGAATCCTTGGGTTTTTATTTATTATGTCCCAGGCAGAAAAACTTTTTGTTTGTGTCATTATCAGACTAAAGTTAAATGAGTCTACCCTCCAGAATAAAACTAGGTATCCTTATTTTTCTTCTATAATTTTATATTGTTGCATTTTATATTAATGTATATATATATATATATATATATATATATATATATATATATTATACAAAGATTACAATAAACAGGAGAACTTTCGCTCACATACATAAACAACAGACTCAAATGCCTTACCCCACTACCCCATCCACCCTTTCTCATTCCCCTGTACCCGACCTCATCCTCCAGACCCCCAAACTCCCAAAGCCTCATCCTTTTGGCTCTTATTGGGCTCTTTGGTTTGGAGAAGTCATGCAATATTTAATCATCTGCATCTGATTCACTTCATTAAGCATAAAGATATTCATTTACCTACAGATGGTTCAACTCTATCTGTCTTTATGAAAAGGTAGTACTCTACTGTGTATACACACCACATTTTAAAAAACTCATTGGGTTATTGACAGATACTTTGGCCGCCTCCATAATTTAGTTGTTATTAGTTATGGTTCTATAAGCATATGTATAATGTATCTCTGTAGTATGATTCTTTTTGGAAAGAGACATATAAGTGGTATTGCTAGGTCAAATAGGTAACTATTGTCAATTTTTTGAGGAGTCTTCACATTACTTTCCCAATGGATATACCAGTTTACAGTCCCACCAGCAATGTAAAATAGTTCTTTTTTACCTGCAACCTTCTTGCATCTACTGCATTTCGAGTTCTTTATATAGGCTATTGTCACTGGGATAAGATAGCTTCTCAGTGTTGTTTTGATTTGAATTTGATTAATGGCTAAGAATGTTCACCATTTTTTCAAGAATCTGATATTTCATGTAGCTAATAGTTAAACTCGAGCAAAATAAGAAATAAGTAAGTGTAAAATTGTACTGATTTAAAACTGTACCAGAATTTAAAGCTAGAAACAATAACATCTGCCTAGCCTCTGCAACCCAATATGTTCGTCCAATCTGTGATGTAAACCATTCTGCTATAGACTTTCCAGTTTCTCTATTTCATACCAAATAGTCCAACAGGCTGCAGGGTGATCCAATTACAGGTAGTGGCATTTTTCCCCTTAACCAGAAATCTAATTTCACACTATCAGTATTCTAATGTACTAATAAACTGCAGCATCAAACATAGGAATATAGTCGAAAGAAGCAAACTGACTTTGGATAGGCTTACTAAATATTTCTTCACTTTGATATTGAATGGTACTCCTTAGCCTTTTTTGAGTTTGAATTTGATAAATATTACTAATATACAGAACCACCATTCATGATATCTTTGCACTCTGTCAAGTTTATTAAATATAGTGCCAAGCATCTGCTGTAGCTTCACTCATCAAGTGCTCACAGAAGGGATAAAATGAAATCCCCAAAGTACACAATTACACTGTGTGCTACTCGAGTTTTCAGAATTATGTCATGGCAGTTATTCAAGACCATATAACAGAGGTGCAAATATTGCTTAAGCTACTTACTTATTTGTTATTTGTAAAAGAGGCATAGGATTTCTAAAAGAAAGAAAGAAAGGAAGAAAAAAAGAAAGAAAGAAAGAAAGAAAGAAAGAAAGAAAGAAAGAAAGGATGAATTGAAATTCAAAGAAATTCTGAGTAAAATGTGAAAGTTTGATGAAACACATCTCTGTTGGCATATTCCACACAGTTTGGAACAGGTGAGGTGGCTTCTGTAATTGGTGTAAGACTAAACGTGGAGAAATTTTAGGAAAAAAATTACTTCTTAGTTTAGAATAAATGGAAAACGTATTTAAAGTATAGAAATGACTGCACCATATTTGGATTTTATAAAATGAAATTGCTAAACATAGGAAGATGGGCAGGACTGTGGAAAAACCCGACTGCTGAAGATTAGCAGTAGGGTATGATAGAAATTTACAGCAGAAACATTCTAGCAGTTAGATAGTCTCAGCTGAAAGGGAGAGACCTAGGGGCAACACATTTATGTTTGAAAGGAGACAAATTATAGAATGATTTCTAAGTAATCGTTATGGGCAATATGATGAATAATAAATTGGAAACATTATGTTAAAGTGAGAAAAGTGACAGTTCATGTTTTTAATAAAATGAATTTGAAACTCTTATGTAGTACTAACGGGAACATACCAAGTAGATAGTGGAAATATGAGAGTGGAGAGTGGAACGTAGCAAATAATTTTGGAAGGTGTGAGTTGGATGTCAGTAATATACCAAAGATTCCTGAGGAAATGATGACTTGAAATATAATGTCTTTAAGACAAAATTTTGAAACTTTTAGCCTAGAGTCCATGAATGTGATTTCAAAGGTTTTCCTCATATAGAAAAAAATAAAAGAGATTGTGGGTGAAAAGTTAAGAAACTCCCTTCAGATAAACAATAAAGGATGAAACGTTTATATTCGGCTTGAAATATTTGTAAAACAATACCTGGCAATAATAAGTCATTTGCAAATATAACTTGCTCTTGCAATAATGAGTAAGTTGACAAATATTTGAAAAGCATTTAGGATACAACAGGAATTATGTGCACATCATATAACAAAACATTGATTTACAAAATCAAAACCATGCTGTGTAATATGTAAAGTCATGTAGAAAAAGGCAAATTTGAGTCTCATAACAGATATTTTATAAATTACAGACATAATAGTACCAGTTGGGAAAAATCAAGGTATCAAAGGCTCATGAAAAGGGTGAATGGGAAAGATGGATTAGTTAATTTCGTTCCTACTTAAAAGACACTGCTTTGGTAATCGCATGCGATTGTTTGACAAAGCCTTATTCTGAGAACTAAAACAAAGCTTCTTCTTCTTCTTTTTTTTGTTAAACTATTTAAAATGTTAAACATCAGTCTGTGTGCTTCTTATATTATGAATTAATTTCAGCCTCACAAGGATTTCATGGAGAGGATACCATCTTCAGCCTTAAATCGTAGACAGGAAAACCGGAGCTTTATTGGAACATGAGGTGATTTCTGTGCAGATAGAAGGGTAAAGCTTTGCCCTCTTTCTTTCCTTAAGTTACCATTATGGTCGTAGTGATCAGCATAATCTTAGGATTCAACTATCCATTAAAATATGAGTAAGTAAACTCAAGGCACTTTTCCTATTTGTATCATCAGGTTTTAGTCTGCTGCGCAGCAGATGCAAGCACATAATGACAAGAACAAGGGGTGCATGCAAATCCAGACCCTCTGAATGATGTCCGGGTAATCAGAGCACAGTCAGTAATGAGAGGTGCGGCCCAGGGGTGGTTGTGTGGTTCCGTAGGGTTGGCGAAGAAATGGCTGTCACACATGGTGAAGAAAAACAACACTGAGAAATACTTTGTGCTAAATGTTTTGTTAAGGTTAGGAAAAAAGAAAAAACAAAACCTCACCTAAACTTTAGGAGAAAAAAGCAAAGCTAACTAAATAATGCACAAATTACAGTTTAATAAATTACTCAGTGTTATAAAGTTTTTATGGATCTAAAGTTTATGTTATTTTCATATAACTTGCTACACAGCTGAAAATAATACGTTTTATTCATAGTAGATATAAATTAACAATGAATATCTATTGGTGATAAGTAAAATAATACAATTTAACTTTTCTCATTTCAAATTAGACTTATGAATTACTACTGCATATGCAATCAGCAGTAAATCTCTATGTTATTCTCAATATATGTCATAATGACGTACAGTTGACCTAAATCACCAGTGAATGGGTGAATAGGTACATGAGTGGTTTTTGCGATCATCAGCACACACACACACACACACACACACACACACACACACACACACACACACATTATTCTAAACAGAGATATCTGGGTGGTATCTCCTAATTAGATCTTTATAAAATACAAATATATTTATTATGATATGTATACTCTCTTTGCAACACACACACACACACACACACACACACACACACACACACACACACACAAACCATACACAGACAATGTGCGTCCCAGTGCAAATAAACAGAGACTGATAGAAGAAAAGAAAAAGAAAAGAGAAATTGTGTCTACTTCTAATTTAGCAATAATACAAAAGAAGAATTAGGCCATATGGGAATATTGTAGCATCTTAATAAGATCGCTCAGGCCCAAAGTGATTTCCAAAAGAAAAAAAATGCTGTAAGTTAATGCTGGTGTAAAAAAACTTTAACTTATGTCTTCAACTTATTTTCAAGTTAAAAACATTGAATCAAGTGATCTGAATCTCAAGAACATCATATAGACTAAATATTACCTGTTGGCTGTGAGCGGGCATCCTTCGCCCGCTTTATCAGTACAGCAGCTTTGCTGTAGCTGTGCCATTGGTTCAGGAGTGAAGAAAAATTACATTCCCAACACACAAAGCTAAGTATCAGCTCGAGTGAAAGATGTTGGAAGGCACAATTCCTCAATAATACCCCACCTTCTGTAGTTTTTCAGTCATATACTTGACGCTAAAGATACCAGATAGGTTAGGAACAAAATTTACATAGGCCAGCATTAATTCATAAACATCACCTGATTGTAAGTGACACAATTTCTCTATGCAGATATTAATAAACACAGAGCTCACTACACAATCTGAGAGGCATAATTGGAGGCCTTATCATATAAACAAAAATGTGAAGCTACTTTTTTGAATATAAAGTAAGATCATTTAGCACTGAAGACCAGTTTTGTTATTTAATGTCTTTTAGGAATAAGAATGAATCTATAAGAAAACCTCTAGGGTATAATACTAAGAAAAGCATTGTCTAGGTGACCGAATAGATACTTTATTTGTAATTCATAGTATATGACAAGTATAAAATTAAAATTAGGTGTAATTACATAATTCAGAGTATAATTAAAATTATGTATAATTACAATTACATGTGTGTAATTACAATTATATATAATTACCTAATTATAATAACACTCATTTCTGAGACATGCATCAATGCAACTATATCTAGTATTATTTTCTTGCATGAGAAAGGGGAACTGCATCTAAAATTTTTCTAAGCTGTGTTTCATGCCTTATACTTGGCGATTTAGTAATAGAAAGTGAAAGTTCAGACGTGTATTCAGGGAGGTGGGAGCTTTGATGCACCTGAATAATTAAGAAAATTATCTGCATTTTTAGAACTAAAGAAAACATCTACTTACGAAACATTCAGTTTTATCTGAGATGGTTTCCTGAAAAGAAGTCTATCTCAATGGTTTCTTCATGTACTTGTACAAGACATTTAAAAAAAACAGCGTTCTATACACATGCATTATATTAAAATATATAATATGTCCAATATGTGATCTTTTTGTCTCTTATTTTTGTGTGTGTGATTTCTCTAGTTCCCAGAACCTGGTGCAAATTATTGTTGCATCTTATGTCTCAGGTTTTTCCCTGAAGATGAAAGAAAATTAAGTTTGTCTATAAATGATTAGTACAGCCTTCCAAGATCTTGAACAAAATAAACAGACTCATTGCCAGCACCTTGCTTCTCTGTCTCACCCAGGTAGACACAACCCACCTGTTTCTCATACGTACAAATCTTTAAAGTTCAGATTACAACACCTATTCTTAGAAGATAATAATGGTAGAAGTCTGGTGCCTAGTTTTGGAAATATATACATTCTTTATAATCATGTCCAATACATTAACATAATCCTGTCACCTCAAGCCCCAAGATTCTGTCTCTTCTAGTCAGAAGTGTATGTGTATGTGTCTATGTGTGACAGACTGGTTCTTAGTTATATGAAATGAAATGTCTTATCTGATACAATTTACATAAACTAATGAATTACTTTCAGTAGGATTAATAAGAGTGCAACTGTAATTATTATTTGACAATAGAGATAAGAAAACTATAACATTGTATATTTGGATTCTCTAATTAAAAAAAAAAAAGAGTGTCTTTGGGACTTGATACTTTCTAATGCTTTTGTCAAACCAACGAATAAAATAAGACTGCTCGACTGCTTTTTCTTTAATAGTAAACAAAGTTTGAAAAGAAAATGAACTCAGCATATTAAATTTCTAATGCAAGAATCACAAGTATGACTGCAAATTTTACTCCTGCACCAGACTACCTAGTACTGGGATTACAGGTGTGCATCACCTCTCCCAACTTTTTGCAGTGCTGGGTAATTGAACCAAGGGTCATCCACTGGCTGGCTAGGTGCTGTGGCATTCCTCCAACCCATGGAATCCTCTTGAGAAAGGACTTCTGTACACTGGCTGACCTGTATACTGACAATGCTTCTCTGAACATTCTACAGAATGAGCTATAACCTTTTACCATGGAAATATTCTTTGTGGCCTTGCATACAATTAAACTTTCAGGAAACGATGGTCATTGGGACAGCATTGATAATAGTTTTAGGAGACTCACAATATCACTAAAATGTTTGAGAGGGCATTAATCAAATAAGCAGTTTCTGGAAGTCAGCTGACCAATGGAATTTTATTTCAGATCTCTCTCACGGTGGGGCTGTTGGAACCTGTGGTAATAACCTTGGGTCTCTCCTCCATTCAATGTACCTATTCGGCCTTTGCAGAAAGCAATTGGTGTTGGGAAGGTAATAATATATCATTATAAACTCATCCAGGGAATAATGATTTCTCTTGCGGTTGATATACAGGATAATTTTATTGAAATTGAGATGTACTATTTGATATATTGTTATTAATTTATTAAGTGGTTTTTTTTCTTTATATCTGACCAGATGGACCGCTAGAAGCAATATGTCTTTCGGCAAGGACACCAACATGCACTCAATGTCTGAGCACTCAGTTTTACCAAATCTATAATCTTATGTCATCATTTACTCTTCAGGGAAATTTATCACCTAATCTTTTCACATGATATCACATTGGTCCACTATGCTGATGACATAGTAGGCAACAAAAAGAAAAGTAGTAAGTTATCTGAATTTATGACTAGGGCCTTTGTGTGTGCAAGCCTGAAATAAATCACACAAAAATGTAAGGACCTTCTGGCTTGGTGAAACTTTTGTGGATTTAGTGGTATGAGGCATAGTGAGATACAGCCTCTGAGGTAAAAGATAAGTTTTATTAAAAACTTCCAAAAGAGTAAGAAGATCCAATATTCAGAAGACCCCTTTGAATTGTGGAAGCATTATAAATATCATTTTAATTGTTACTCTGGTCAATTTATTGAGGTCCTTGGAAAAAGCATAATTTTAAAATGGTTACAGATGGTTTTATACCACTTAAGAGCTGCTGTCCAAATTTCACTGCTGCTCAGGTCCTCAGGCCCACCAAATCCAGTGACTCTTTTTGTGTCAGTTTCTGGAAATTTCCCTAGTCTTCTACAGGTTAGTCACCATGTAGATCTTTTGAATTTTGGAGCAAAGTACTGCAAATACTAATAACTAACTTCATTCAAAAAAGAGTTATTGGCTAGTTATCGGAACTTAGTAGAAATTTTACACTTTAACATGGATGACCAAGCTACCATGATATTTGAGCTGCCTATCATGAACCCGATGTTGTCAAATTCATTTGGCTATAAATTCAGGCAAGTGTAGTGGCAATGTATCATCAAATGAAAAAAAAATATATTACATAAAGATGCTTAGGCTTGAAGGCGTACTGAAAGTTTATGAAGAAGAGACCAAAAACCCATGTAACCCTCTCAAAAATGCAATACTTTCTCTCAGCCTACATTTACCCACTCATGGACACTTCCCTTTAATCAGTCAACAAAGGAAGTACATACTCAAGGCTTTCACTATGTACACATTTTGCTAAAAACTGCATAGCTGTGACACTTTGGTTTCTTTTTGGAATGTGCCTGAAACGTAATTATGAAGGAAACACTCCCAGTGGACAGAACTCTGAGCAGTGAATGTAGTTGCTCCTGTTGGTTGGGAGAATTGGCAAGATAGTGACTTTATATTTATTAACAGCTCGTGGGTAATTATTAATAGAAGAAGCGTACTTGTAAATATTTGACAAAGAAGTTTAGGGAATAATTGTGTAGTAGAACTCTCCGTATGCCTAAAAAATAGATTTGTGAACATTCACTAAAGAAGCAACTCAGCAGAGGAGGATTTTAATAAGGAGATAACATGACTCATTCTGTAGATAACAGGCAAGCCTTATTTCCATGACAAAATAGAATCAAGGGCAAAGTGGTTATGGTGGCAAGGATGGAGATTATTCACTGGCTCAGCAACATGAACATTCACTCACCAAAGCTGATTTGGTTATAGCTGCCACTAAGTGCTTAATCTGCCAGAAATAGAGACCAATACTGAATCCTTAATAGGCAGTCATTTCCAGGATTATCAATTATTAGCTACCTGGTGGGAGTTTGATTACATTGGATTTCTTCCATCATTTAAGAGACTCAGCACTCTTTACTGGAATAGGCCTCTATTGTAGATATAGATTTTTATTTCTGCATGTGACACTACTGCCAAAACCACCATCTACAAATTTAAATAACATCTTATCTACTGTCATTGGGCATTACAAGCATAACTTTTGATTAAAGAATTTAGTTTATGCAAAAGAAAATTGGAAATGAATATATTCTTTTGAAATCCATTGGTCTTACCAGGCTCCTTACCATGCTAAAATAATTAAATTGCTAAAATAAAAGAAAGGGAACTAAAATTCAGTTATTAGGTCAACTATATAGCAGGAACATGCAGGGCTCAAGAGTCAAGTTCTGTAAAATGCTGTATAAACTTTAGATTATCCTCCTATATAAAGGTAGAATTTAATTGTCTAGGTGTACAGCTTTAAGATTTAGGGTGTTGAAATATGATGATATTCACACTTAGTCATCTCTCACCTGGTCAAAATATTCAAAACTTGTAACTTGAAGGAAGAGAGGTTTACTTTGGTTTCCAATGTCAGGTTCACTCTACAGAAGGACAACCCTAAGGCAGAAGCCACATACCCAAAGACCCCAGGTAGAAAATTCATGCATAGGATTGACAAAAAGCAGAGAGGGAGGAGCTGGAGAAAACAACACCCCCAGAGACCCACCCCCAACCAATCACATGCTAACAGCTCATGCAGTCCCTGAGCTCATTGATAAGTAAGTCCACAGGTCATGAATGCATGCCCATGATCTAATCACACTCAAAGAACAAGGCTTTGGGGGGACATTTCACATTTAAACCATATCATTCCTCCTCAGGACCCCAGAAGACTCATGCCCAATACAATATGCAAGATAAATTTCGTCCATCTCTATGAAGTCAAATTCTTAAGAATCTCAGCGTTGTGAACTAGTTCAAATTAAACATCATCTCCAAGATGCAAGTCAATCTATTAACTGAGCTGTTATACAATTTTTTAAAAAGTTAAATGTTTTCAGTATGCAATGGCACAGGATAAACATCTCATTTCAAAAGGAAGAAACAGCAGAAAAGAAAGGAATTAAATCAACACTAGCCTGACACTCAGCAAAGAAAACATTACATTGTGTAGTTCCGCATCCAATCTCTAGGGCAAGTTGTGGTCAAATATTGAGCCCCAGAAGTCATGGTTGTCCCTGTTCCTATGACACTGTCGACTGCACGTGCATGTCCTCTCTCATAGGATGGCTCTGCAAAGGCTCTGTGGCTTTCTTATAGAGGTGATATGCATCCTTGTCATCGCTAACTTTCTGGGATCTCTGCTATGGTTTTGACTTCATTCTCACTTTCACATCGCCCTCTCTGAGCCACATGGACTGCCCACCTTCCACCCCCTGGGCCTTTCTTTGAAATCTAGGTGGAGGCCTCTATGACCCCTCGATTCTTGCATTCTGAATGTCTAAAAACAACAACATATGTTTTATACCAGCTGGAGTAATAGATTGGTCTTCCTCAAGGCATGACTGCAGAAACTTAGGATGTCTGGATGTTTGAACTTGGGGAAACACTTCCTTTTTGGTCCTAAAGGAGCCAGGCAGACTGGAATCCTCTTCTCAAAACAAAGTCCTTCAAAGATGTTAAACCTTTTTTGTTGAACCTGTGAAGGATGAGGTCTGGTCATATATGTGCTGTCTTCAAGCCAGTCTTTCCATTATCCCAGTGCAAAATACTTGGATTCTTTTTAATAATAATCTTATAGCAAATACGTTCTTCTTGGTCCCAGTTTAGCAGGTCTTTTATTTCTGGAAAAAATGAATATTTTCGATATTGTTTTTCTCTATCTTTTGCTTCTGATTTTCAATGTAGATTTGGTAACAGTAGCCGAGGTACCCACACCACAACCTGAAAGTTGGATCACCTTGAAATTTTGTCCAGAATAATCAGTTTATTTCTCTTAATGTCAACATTTAACCTCAGTATTTAGTTTCAATATCCTGCATAGTCTCAGCACACAGATAAAATATAGACAAGTTCTATGTCAGAGAGTAGCGCACACAATCACTAGTTCTACTGCTGAAGAAGTCGTTGTCCCTACCTGAAGCCTCCTGAACCAGGCCTTTATCATCTGTATTCCTACCATCATTCTGATCTGCTGAGCTCTGATCAAAATCTGTCAACTCTCTCTGCTTCCAGCATTCTAAGGCTTGTATAGACAGCATCTTCAGACCTTTTCAAACTTTTCATGCAAACAACTTCCAAAGGATCTGAAGGAGATAGTCAGATGTGGTCACAGAAGAGAGCCTAATCCTGGAACCCATTTCCTATGTTAGTTTTCCCATCACTGAGTCAGACACCTGACATAGATGACTTAAAGAAATGCAGCTTTATTTTATCTCACAATTTCTTCAGTTTGGACTATGATAGGTTTAAAGGAAAAAGCTCTTGGTGAAAGGCCCTGCCTAGAAAAGCTTCTCATATCATAGCACACAACAACAGAGAGAGAGAGAGAGAGAGAGAGAGAGAGAGAGAGAGAGAGAGAGAGAGAGAGAGAGAGAGAGAGAGAGAGAGA
>PVKB01005521.1:0-93922 GCA_004027205.1 Ctenodactylus gundi | reverse complement strand
GGGAATCAAACTCTGGCACTTAGCGCTTGACTTAGCGCTTGCTAGGCAGGCATTTTAACCACTAAACCATTCCTCCAGCCCCTGTCCAAGAAAATTTAAAGTGAACCGGGCATGTACTACTCTTATGTTAAAAGTGAGGAAATCAACAGATTTATCCAAAGTGAATATTGCCCAAATGTATAGCAAATTAACAATCTCAGGCATCTTAAGCGCAGGGCTTCCTCTGCCACCTACTGTCTGAGAGAGCCATGAATGTGAGTTACTGGCCACAGCACCCTGGAGTCCTCTCTTGAAGCCCTTGAAAGCTGAGGTCACAGTGGGCCTCTGCTGCCCTCTGGTGGCCGTACAAATCAACCACCTCTGTTCTCCCTCCCCAACTCCTATATAGCATTCCTGTTCTTCCTGCCACCTCAATACTATGAACATGTATGTATTTCTCTTGCCTGTCCCGCGTGTGAACTCTAACCAAACGGCAGAGGCTGTGTTTGTGTTTCTCTTGCACATACTACCAGCCCCTGCACAGAACGTCCACCGGTAACAAACAGTAATTTCAGACTCAGTTCTCACTACCTCTGAGAAAATGAGTGCCAGTGGCTTGTGAGAGGTCGCACACGCATGTAAGTGAGCTCCGCATGGGTCCTGACTTCTCTCTTGTTCCAAGACTCTGCATTCCAACTGCAGGTGTCTAGATAGGGTCTCCCAGCTTCGAGGTGACTGACCCCAAGCCAAATTCTATAGCATATTAAAGACATGGGGTTTGGAGAACCAATGCCTATCCAGCCCCCCCCCCCCATTTTCCAAATATTCATCCTTTTCCTAAGAGTCTTTTGCCCCTTTTCAACCTTGTCACCTACAGTGCGGCCAATTTATGCCCCTTTTTTTGTTTTTGTTTTTGGATTTCATTAAGCCGCTATATTCAGTTTTTTGTTTTCGGTCAATTTCATTGAGTATTATTGACTCAAGGTGGCCACATTTTCACTTAAATGTTGCATACCTGTCTTTCTTTATGACTACATAGTATTCCATTGTGTATAAGTACACATCTTCTTCAACTTTGCTTCTGTTGATGGGCAGGTAGGTTGTTTCCAGGATTTGGCTATTATGAATTGTGCTGCTATGGACATGGAAACGCATGTGTCTTCTTGATGTGTTGACTTTTATTTCTTATATGCCCAGTAAAGCAGAAGCTGGATCAAATGGGATTTTTATTCTCAGTTTTGTTAGGAATCTCCAGTTGGCTTTCATAATGGTTAAATCAGATTGCATTCCCACCAGCTGTGAAGAAGAGTTCCTTTTTTCCCCACATCCTCACCAACAATTGTTATTTTTGGATTTCTTGATGCAGGTCCTTTTCATTGGGGTAAGATGAAACCTCAGCATTTTTATTTGCATTTCTCTGGTGGCCAGTGATGGAGAACACTTTTCATGTGTTTGTTGGCCATTAGTACTTCTTTTTCTAAAAAGTTCTCTTTTTTTTCCATTTCAGCTGCCCACTTCTTGATGGGATCGTTTATTTTAGCAGGTTTTATTTTTATGAGTTCTTTGTATATTCTAGAAATTAATTTTTTGTCTGAAGTGTTCCTGGTGAAGATCTTCTCCTACTCTGTGGGTTGTCTCTTCACCTTACTGTTTCGTTTGCTGTGCAAAAGCTTTTTAAGGTAGTCCCACATGCTGATTCTTGCTGAGATTTCTTGTGCAGTTGTGATCTGTTCAGAAAATCCTTTCCTGTCCCTATGTCTTCTAGGGTTTTACCTATTTTTTCTTGTAGTAGATTTAGTGTTTCTCTTTTGATATCCAGTTCTTTGATCCATTCTGACCTGATTGTAGTGCGTGGTGACGGATATGGGTCTAATTTCATTCTCCTGCATGTGGTGATCCAGTTTTCCAAGCACCATTTCTTGAAGATGCTGTCTATTCTCCAGTGGATTGTTTTGTACCCTTTGTCAAATATCAGGTGACTGAGGGTGTTTGGGTTTGTTTCAGTATCCTCAATTCTGTTCCATTGGTCCTCCTGTCTGTTATTCTACCAGTACCATGTAGATTTAGTCACAATTATTAATATATATGCTCCCAACTATGGAGTGCCCAATTATGTAAGCCAAAAATTATTAGATCTGAAAGGACATATAGGCCCCAATGCAATTATAGTAGAGGACTTTAATACTCCACTATCACAGATAAATAGATCAATCAGGCAAAAAAACCCATGAAGATATATAACAGCTATATGACACTATAGAAAACTTGGACCTAAAAGATGTTTACAGAGTTTTCCACCCAACATCATCAGAATACACATTCTCAGCAGCACACTAAACACTTTCTAAAACAGACCATATTCTAGGTCATCAGTCATGCTTAAATAAACACAAAGGAATAGAAATAATTCCTTGTATACTTTCAGATCATAGTGGAATAAAACTGGAACTTAACAGCAAAAGAAACAAAAGAGAATACACATATACATGGAGACTAAACAACGTACTACGGACTAAACAATGGATCACAGAAGAAAACAAAAACTTCATAGAGTTAAATGATGATGGAGGTACATCATATCAGAATCTATGGGACACAATGAAAGCAGTACTTAGAGGAAAATTCATGGCCATAATGCACACATCAAAAGAACAGAACAGTCACAATTAAACACATTAATGATGCACCTTAAGGACCTAGAGAAACCTGGACAATCAGAGCCAAAAAGCAGTAAAAGAAATTATAAAGATCAGATCTGAAATTAATGAAATTGAAATTAAAAAGATAAAAATATCAGTGAGTCAAAGAGCTGCTTCTTTGAAAGAATAAACAAGATTGACAAACCTCTAGCTAAACTCACCAAAAGGAGAAAAGAAAAAGCACAGATTAATGCACTTAGAAATGAAAAGGGTGCAATGACAACAGACTGTGCAGAAACTCAGAATATTATGAGAAATTATTTTGAACACCTATATTTTGACAAGTCAGAGAATTGGGAAGAAATGGATGACCTCCTAGACACATACAGAATACCAAAAATGAGTGAAGACATAAAAACCGAACAACTCCATTTCACACACAGAAATCGAAGCAGTAATAAAAGCTTTACCTACAAATTAGTCCCCAAACCAGATAAAAACTTAACTAGGAAGGAAAATTATAGACCAACATCCTTAATGAATATACATGCAAAAATTCTTAATAAGATTCTGGCAAATAGAATCACTCATGTGGCTTCCTGTCCGCCCTTCTGTGAACTGTCCTGTGTGAGCCCTTCTGGAACTGTGAGCTAAAAATAAATGTTTTTTTCCCCTAAATTGTGAATGTTGGGTATTCTGTCCAAGCAAAAAGAAAGAAACTAAAACAGAAATTTGTATCAGAGAAGTGGAATCATTTCTGTGACGTTAAAGACCTTCTGAACTGGTTTATAGGAAGAATTTGGAAAAATTTGAAGATACCAGCTACAGAAGCCTTAGAATGCTTTGAGCTGAGTTTGTTGGGAGATTCTGGTCAAAGTCTAAAAACCCAGAATGCTGACAGAAGCTGGGTAGGAAGAACTCTCTAGCCAATAGGTCTAGAAACCATGCATCCTATGTTCTGGCAAAAAATGTGTTGGCATTTTGCCTTGTCCAGAGAGACACTTTGAAACTGAGATGAAAGGCTGTGGATTACTTAATCTGCCAAAAAAAAGTTTCAATGAATCTAATGTGAAGCCTGTCACATGGGTGCTGTTGGTGGCTTTTAGCTAGCTCTGAGTAGCAAGAGAAAACTCAGAAGAAAACATGGTTTTAAAGAGATTAGCACGAAAAAGGAGCCAGTGCTTGTAATTAGGATTATAAAAGATGCCTCGAGGACATCTCAAAAATCAGCAATATTCCATTCCTGGTACCAGAATCTGTATTACTTAGAGTTCTTGAAGAGGCAAGTTAATAGAAACAATGTAAAAAGAGGGTGTATCCGGAGAGTTTACAAATCTGAGGGGAGAGATGGTGTATACGCATGCGTGCACCCGAGAGTCCGGTTGCTGGCCGCTCAGGCTCGCGCCGAGAAACACCAGTCTCCAGCCTTTGCCTTTGCTGTTTGGACAGTGAACCACAGCGGGCTCTCGCCGGCTCGCCTGCAATCTGGAACTAGTGTTCTTGGCACAAGTCCCAACAGCCAGTAGACCCTCCAGATCCTGGGATGCTGGGAGACCAGAGCGGCTGAAGGGCAGGACTGAACACGCGGCTACAGGAAAGAGCGCCAGTCACTGGCACATGAGAAAGGGAGACAGAGTGGAGATCAGGGACCCAGAGGATGGAAGCGGCCCAAGGCCGCGACGTCCTTCTTCAGGGAGCAGAGAACATTGTTTTGGCTTGGGTTTCTCAGGAACACGGATGTTTTTACTACCTGTTGTGGTTAGGATCTGGAGTATCCCCCAAAAGCCTCATGTATTTTAATGTTATGGATTGTCTATGGAACCATGTGCTGTCGGTGGATTGGGGCCTAGTCTGGAGGGGTGGATTACAGTTAGGTTAGGATTAAAGACTTGCAAGTTGGGATTAACGGTGTGTAGTGGCCACACCTTCAGATGCAGGAGGGGCTAATCACTGGGTGAAGACCTTGGAAGGATATATAAGCTGCCTTCCTTGGAGGACTAAGACTAGGACTTGGACTTGGACTAGTCTCAACTTGCCTGTTCGTGATGTCATGAGAAGCTGCCCCCACCTCTGCCTCTGCCATGTACTTCAAATGCTGCCAGCCACCCCTGAATGGACTGTGACCTTTTGAAACTGAGCCAAAATAAACCTTTCCTCCCCTAAATTTGTGGGTGTCAGGTATTGAGTCATAGCAACGAAAAAGTAACTAAGACACTACCTGTCCTGGAGAGGCATCTTGAAGCTGCACCCCCACCGACAAGGGGACCCCCAGATTGACCACGGAAGGAGAGAACAGGAACAACCTGAGGAGACCAACAAGGATTGGCAGTCAGACTCACCTGCAACCCTCATCCCTGGGTCCCTCTCTCCCGAATCAGGTCCCGTCAGCGTTGTCCCTGCCCAAGCATCCAGCCTCTCGCCTCCAGGACCTGGGCTTCTGGAGGGACAAGGCGAAGAAGCTAGCCACCCAGAGCAGCCCCCAGAGGCGCCGCATGGCTGCAGGGCCTAAGGAAGGTCAGATCTGTCTGCCCATCTGCTCCCACTGGTCACCCAGGGTCTAGGGCACAATTGACTCTGGACCTTGCTCCTCCCCTAGTCCAGCAGAGCTGGGAAACCACGTGACAACCAAGAAATGCAACTGGCCCCAGGCCCAGTGTTGGGGAGGCAGCTGGACACCAGGGTCTCTGAGTGAATCTGAGACAAATCTTGTCCTTCCTTGTTAAGCCCCACTGTCCCAGGGCTGGCACCTCCCTAGCTGGGTATATCTGTGTATGTACAAATGCACTTGTCTAAACGTGACCTGTGAGGTCCCACGGGGCCCTAGACAGAGAATCCTAAGGTCCTAACAAAGCAAGGATGGGCTCCTATGACCCTGGCCTCTAACTTTCACCCCAATCCAAGCTGAACGACACCTGGCTTTCACTCTCTGTTGGCCCCACAGAAACGCTGTGGTCAAGGAGCTTGGATACGCCCTCACTACCCAGAAGACCTGGCCTCTGTCAGAGTTCACCTTCGTCCTCCCTGAGCAAAGAAACAAAGCTCAGGCCCATGTTTGGCTTCACCTCTACCCCCAAGTGAGACACCTGAACACACATTCCACAGTAAACAAAGGACATTCAGAAGACAACACAGGCACAAGTACTTTATTGGGCAATTTTCAACTCAGTGTGTAGGCAGAGATCCCTGCCTCCCTCCCCAGCCTTCCCAGCAGTCCCACCTTCCCGTCCCGACACAGCAGTGGCCGCACCTTCTTCCAAGACAGCGAGGGGCCACTGACTTGGCCATTTCTGGCTCCATGACCATGGAACGGCAAAAGTGCTGCCCAAAGCCCACCTCAGGGCAAAGGCCAGCCTCACAGCAGCAGTCCAAACCAACCCTCAGCACCCATGGGACCCCACACTCGTCTGAGCTCACAGGCCTTCCCCAGGTGACCCCAGCTCACCCACACTGGGCAGCATTCCCAGGACCCTTTCCCACAACCCCAGTTCCCTGCGGCCAAGTGACTACTAGACAATACCATAGACCTTGTACAACTCAAGAAATTCCTCTTGCTCCCATGGACTTTCTTCTTGTCCACATTTATGTCAGCTTTCATACAGGACTCTGCTCCATGAACATTTATGACCTTTGGCCATGAGGACCCATTCCGCCCCATCTCTCCACAGTGTGTCACAGGGATCTTTTTTCCCCATTTTACTGATATGCTTACGTGCAAAATTTAAGGTTTACATTGCTCTTGAGCATTTTTGTGCAGATACATATCTACTCGAGATAACAAGACCTTCCCCACTCTTTCAACACACCCCCTACCCACCACCCCAACACCTCCTTCCCCTCCTCACGCACCAGCCCCCGCCTCGTTCCCTTTAAGTTCCGTAATTGTGATCTGGGTTTCTCATATCAGAGACCATTCGATGGTTCGTTCACCTTCTGCTTCTGACTCACTTCACTAAGCATGATGGTTTCAAGTTTCCTCCATTTGCTTACAAAAGCCTCCAACCTATCTTGACTTTATAGATGCATAGTATTCCATTGTGTATCAATACCACAATTTGTGTATCCACTGGTCTTTTGATGGGTATCTTGGTGTCTTCCACATTTTAGCTATTGTTAGTTGTGCTGCTATGAACATGGGTGTACATGTACCTGTTTTTAACTCTTTTAGGAATATTCCCAGGAGAGGCATTGCTGGACCGAAGGGGATATTTATTTCCAATCTTTTGAGAAACCTCCATACTGCTTTCCAAAGTGGCTGTATCAATTTACATTCCCACCAGCAGTGCAGGGGGGTTCCTTTCTCCCCACAACCTCAACAGCACTGATTGCTATTTGACTTGATATAGGCCAATCTCTCTGAAGTTAGATGGTATCTTAGCGATGTTTTTATTCGCATTTCCCTTATGGCTAGGGATGTTGAACATCTTTTCATGTATTTACTGGCCATCTGAACTTCTTCCCGAGTGAACCGACTCTTCATTTCATTTGCCCATTTTTCAACGGGGTCCTTGATTTTGGGGGCCTTACTTTTCTTCAGTTCTCTGTATACTCTGGTTATGAGCCTCCTATCTGAGGTGTTGGTATTTTCTCCCAGTCGTCACAGGGATCTTTTAACTGACCTTGACCTTATTTCTTCCTTTCCAGTGTGCTTTCCTCTCTGCTCACCCAAAAATCCTGTTTCAGGACTGATTCGTGTTTCTGCATAAAACCTCTTTGAGCTCCCAGTGACAGAGTCCACTGTTTGAAGCAGCCCTTCCTTCCACTGCCCTCACCTCTGCACCACCCTACCCCCAAACTAGCGACACCCAGGCAACGATGCCACTCTTGCTGTCCGTCTGAGCTGGTCAGGACACCTCCTCCTCTCACTCCTTTTATTGGCTGGCTCACGTGAGGCTTCTTGGAGGCGTTTGGGGAAGTCCTCTACCCAGTAATGCCCTAGCCCCTCCGCTGCTTTGGGCTTCCTGAGTGATCTGGACTATCTGTTTGTTCCATACGGCTGCAAGGGCTCCTTGAAGACAGGAACTGTGCCACCATCAAAACACAGCTGTGGTCAAGTAGTGGCCTATACACTCCAAAGACCATCTGTCTCCAGCTTGTTCTTCACATGCTAGGCAGCACTCTTCTGCTAAGCGGCAGGCTCAGCCCTTTTAGAAAACCTGAATCGTGCTAAGCTGGCCCAGCTGGCCTTGAACATGCGTCCTCCTGCCTAGGCTTCCCAAGTACCTGGGATTAGGTGGGTGCCACCATACCTGCACCAGGCTCATAAAGACAAGGCAGACCTTTAGGGCCTGGGAACCTGTGAGTCAGAAGGAAACAGCAGACTGGGAGAAGCCAGCAACTCATTCAGGAAAAATTCTGTTCTGGGAAGTGGCTTATAATCCCTTCAAGTGTGTTGCTCTGCAATTTTATTTTCTGCTAAAAAAAAGGAAAAACACACACACAAATAATAATATTTTATTATAGAAAAAGGCATCCCAAATATAGGACTTCGTAAACACTGGTAAGTGAACAAGTGCAACTTTAAATACAAGGTAAAGAGGCAACACTTGAAAGCATTTTGACTTCAAGAGAAAATGCCACTCTCCTGGAGAGGTGATCCCACCCAGCACGCAGATGTGGCTCTATCTCCCACGAAGGCGGCAGGCTCGCGTTCTGAGCTCACTATTCCCATTTTAATAGGTTCAAAGAGATGGCAAGAAGTGGCATTGAATGCATTACTAAGAACCCTTGGTTTTTTCCTTTAAAAGACTGCCTATTACACTTAGTAATAAGTGAAAGCCTGTGCTCTATTGGCTTTATTTAAGGATGACTCTTTGGGACACTATCAGAAAGTCCATCCATCTTTGCTGAGCTGACTCCAGTGTTTTCACAGACCTGTACGCATTTGCTAACACTCTCCTCTTGAGATTTAGTTTAAAATAATTTTGGATTTTGTGCAGCAAATCCAGCCAGTTTCTACCCTCCCCACACCTCTTGCTGCCACCCTCATAGCTTTCTTCCACTTTGGTGAAACCACGAAATAATCTAATGCAACAAGTTCCAACACTGTCTCCTTGCTCTCTCTTCCTCAGTGGCAAATGTTTCCTAACCAACTACTATGTCCACACAAACTCAGGACTCTAAACCTCAAACTGAGGCTCACCCTGGCATGCTGAGATGCTCTAAGATACTTTAGGTACAACCCTTTCCTTATCAAAATGTATAAACAGCCTGGCTTACCTATTTAGGCACTTAGAAAAGACCTCTAATCCCAGTCTCACCTTCTTTATGAGACAAACACCTTCCATCTCCCCAGCCAGTAACTGACTCAGAAAAAGATGGCGGCTACTCCGTTCTTGTTCCCAGAAGGAATGGGAGCGCCTGCCACTGTGCCATGTCCCAGCCCTGGGAGGAGCGGGTGTGACTGATGGCACCACCAGATTCTGGTGATGCTGAAGATTTGGGGGGTGGGGGGGGAGAGTGGTTAGGGGTACAGAAGAAACTTCCTGCTCCACCAGAATGAACATGTGGCGATTTCCCTTTAATCACCACCACTTGATGTCACCAGCAGATTAACTTTCTTGATTTCTACTTCCTCAAACCCCTCTGGTGGACACCAAAGCATATAACTTACAATTTGGTGGGAGAGGGAAGGACATACTCCCAGTTCTTGAAAGCCTGAGGAAAACAACCGATTACACAGAACAAGTACCAAGTGCATGCCCTTTCATAATTCTTTTACCTATGCAAGAACTAACTGAACTGTTAGATGTGGCATGTTCCTACTTACATGTTAATACATAAGCTACAACAAGAAAAGTTATACATACCACAAACACACAAACATCAGGTATCTCCAATTTCCTCTGATGGCACGGAAGCCCACAGAAGTATCAAGGAAGCACCAATAAGCAATTATGTGGGCAGGTCAATGGCTAGTGAACACAGACGTAGTGCCAGGTCAAGGTTAACCATGATCACAAATGGGAGTGGCAGGTTCACAGAAACATAAATTTCTGGCTACAAATAATCCTTTAGCCCTGGACATCTGCCTTGTGAGTAAACATGGAAGGCTATCAGAACTGTAGGTGAGAGGCAGCTCAGCTCAACTGCTTACACCTGCTTTCTCCCCGTAAGGCACAGAACACTGACCCCCACTGGGAAACTGGACCCAGTCACAGAGAACACTCTTCAAGCCAGCAGAGAGGGGCTCTCCACACCTCATTTCATTCTTTAAGGACTCAAATAGCTTGTCCTGTAGTATCTTTGTTGAAAGGAATTTAAGAAAACTTGTCATGTTCTCACCTTAAAGAACTAGAAGGGCCCATTCAGAATCTAGGATGGCTAAACGACAGGGTGTGTGACTAGGTCAACTTCGAGCAGAAGGCAGGAAGCAGGAGTGGATCCCCGACGCCTCAGTCTGTCTCTGGGTTCTATATGTAGCTCTGTTCACAGGCAGTTGACGTCACTGGAAGATAGTCTGGACAGCTGCCCACCATGCAGCAATAACAGAGTCGCTGAGTCCAACCAATGACAGGCCTGGACCTCACCTCCCTTCAACTCCCCTGTCCTTGGGGAGCACATTACTACCATTTTCTTACCCACCAGTGTGTGAGAAGCTAACAGTATATTTCACAAACTGAAATACAGTGACACCCCCAAAATAACGTATGAAACAGAACCATGTGCTGGGCTGGAGTCGGTGATGGTGAAACTTCTCACCAGATTCACCCAAGGCCCTTCCCTGGAGTACTTCCTAATCTGTTTAGATTCTGGGTGCTTGTAAGGAAAGCGCTCACCCTGGGAGCTTTCAGCCCTACTTGGGGTCTCCTGGCCACCCCATGGCAGCACACTGCCCCGGGGCGAGACCTACGGCTTCACATCAGGGCCCAGCAGAGACACCCAAACTGGCCTGACAGGGCAACTCATGGGCTCAGACTGTCACTCCCGTCAATCATCAAGTAAGTTCATAAATCTTAAAGCAATAGTTTTCTTGCCATTGTTAAGGCTTCCTCTCACCAAAGAACCTGTCTTGTATAGGTCTAGATTGTTCGCTGCATCAATGAAAAATGGATTTTCAGCTCCTAAGAATCTCCCTTTGAGACTTCAAGCATGAGCCTGCTCTTCCCAGATGGAATCTGGGCACAGAGGCCCTGGGAACTGCACCTCATTAACTCCTCCAGCATCTCACTGCATGCTTTGAGTAGAGATTGTCTCTTTAGATTTGGTCCCTTTGCTACTAAGCATTTGCCTGATATAAAATAAAAATCTCAGAGTATAAAGGATGAGGACTGCTTTGCTAAATATGAAGCAACAGGAGTCTTAACCCCTTTCTGCTTTTGCAGTTATGCAAAGACTCAGTGAACAGCACCAGACCCAGAAATTTCAAGTTCCCTGGGCTGCTGCAAAGCTGGCAGCCTATTTACCAGTGTGCTCCCTCTTCCCCTACCAGAGGCCCAGACTAACTGTAAAGGACATGTGTTAATTACGGGGAGAAGGCCAAGGATAGGGGACAAGCAGGTCCCCACTCAGGGTGAGGCAAACCACGGGGAAGGTGGGAGCCCCCACTGCGGGCGATGTCACAGACAAGGGCTCCAGATGAGGAGAGGGGTGGAGTCTCATCTGGCCCTAATCCTGAAAGTCAATAGAAGCCATCTGAGAAAGTGGGGCATTTAGCCGATCAAGTTCATCCACCTGTGGCGGGTGGTGCATTAGTATCTCCTGGTCCTCCAGGACATCCTCACCAGCAGCTACCAGATTAGTGAGGGATTTGCTTCTCACACACTGGAAATCCACATGGCGACTCTTTCCTTCTTCCTTTTCCCATGACATCTGGATGAAGGGGCGCTGCACGTAATTATAGATAACTTCAGATCGACCACCAGGTCGTCTCTTAATTTTTTCTTTACAGGTAGGGTAACCTGAAAGAAATCAAGAAAAAATCTTTCTCATGACCCTGGCAAATTGCGCTCACTCTGAGTTCTATTTTCTCCTTCCTCCCAAATCCAAAGATAGCAGGAAAAACTATGCGGGAAGTGGCCAGTCCTTGCTCAAGGGCCTCAGGTTAGCAGGACTCACCGCTATAATGGACTAGTCTAAGACAGTAACAAGAATTCTGTCTCTTCTCAGGGAATGGAAGAGAAGCCTCTTAATAATTCCAAGGCCTTAATTGCTGACAACAATAACCCAGAACAAAACGCTGTCACTGCCTGGCTATTTCCATCCTCTTAATTATTGCTTGGGGGTATATTATAGGGGAAGGAAAGTAAGGGTTACAGAAAGATGGAAACAGAGATGCTGCCTAAAAAAACAAAACAGCTGCCACAGCAAATGGGAGAAATGTTAAGACTTGGGCAGCTTTGGGCACTAAAATCAGAAAGCAGACAGGAAAGGGAAGCAGTTACATCTCAGGGCTGCACGAGTATCCTCAGGCTGGAACAGATGCTAGGCTGGCTGGCTGGGGAATGTGGGATCTTTATCACCCTGTCCCTAGGGTCAGGGGACAAGGGAAAAACAGAGAACAAGGTTTAACAGATAAACCTCAAATTTTTCTTTCAAATTAAAATTCCTAAGCCAGACCCAATGAAGACTTGGTAGGTTCTGGGGACTAAAGTCAAGTAGTAAGAACAGAGCCCGAGAGCTGAAGGTCCCTGGAGGCAGGGCCAGGCCAGCCACGGTGTCCTCTGGGAACACGTCTGAGCCCCTTCCGCTGGCAAGACAGGTTGACAGCCGCTGCTCAAGGCCACTGAAAGTAGCTTCGTCAGCATATCCAGACACTGCTCCAAGGTACAGAGCGGTCCTAAGTTTTGAGACCCAAGCTGTATTTTGCAGAAGGACCTCCAGATCCCAGAAGCATCGACCCCACAACTGCTCTTGGTGAAGTGACCCTGTGCCTGGGTGAGCCCACAGGCCTGCTGGACGTGCCCACCCCTGGTCTCAACCTCGCTGCTCTTGCTCCTGAAGGGGTAAACACAAACCTAGTTCCATGGCTGTTTCAAAGCTTTTTCAAGAGAAAAGAGAAATAGTACAAGGGCAAACAAAAGCAGTAATCCTTCACATTTGAGCAGAAATGTAATATTCCCATGTGCCTCTCTAAGTGACCCAGAAGCTAAAATCTGAATTTGTTCTCTGTGGTAATATTCAACCCACTCCCTAAGCATGCATTCTACACTGACTGAGATTTTTTTTTAAATACCTTCAATCCCAATGCGAATGTTTTTCAGGCCTCGTTCCTTTAACACTGTTTTAGCAACATCTCGATTCTCAATATATTTGAAGAATCTGTAGAGCTTGGAGCTATAAAGAACTGAAACAAAACAAACCCAAATCCTGGGGTTAGTGGTAGTATAAAGACTCTATGAGGAGACACAGCAACCATGACGGGCAGGTGCTGTTGACCACTGATGCTCAAAGAAGCCAGGTGGGACAATGACTAAAGGGCAAGTGCATATAAAACAGGAAAGAAGTGTGTCTATTCTCAGGTAGGGAAGGCCTTTTGAGTACGATCTAAAACTTAGGAGCAGAGGGAAAAAAAGAGCATCTCTGCACAGCCCAAACCACCATTAACAAAGCTAAAGGGACAACCAGACAGGGAAATCATGTTACCGCCGGCTTTGGAAAAGGCTAATTTCCTCACAGATCGAGTTGCTGCCCACACACGGCTTTCACAGAAGCTTAGGAACAAACAATACAATTGTGTCATGGGCAAAGGCACAAATACAGCTCAGAGCAGCTCTTAAGATGCTGAAAAGCCTCACTCATGAAATGTGAGGTGCAAGGCAGAACTCATACAGACCAGGAGGTGCTTCTTCTCCCCCAGCCCACTCAAGAGAACAGCAAAGACAAGGGGTTGTTTTTTTTAGAGGACAGGGTCTGTCTCGGGAGTCCAGGCTGGTCCCGAATTCACTGGGTAGCCCAGGCCGGCCTAGAACTCACAAAAATCCTCTTGCCTCAGCCTCCTGAGTTCTGAGATGACAGGCGTGCACCACCACAATGGACTCTTGCGGTACTAAGGAATCGAACCCAGCTTCCTTGCACTTGGAACCCAGGGCCAAGCACTTTAACTGCTGAGCTATGCCACTAGCCCCAAGACAACGGTTTTTTAAACACTGGTGAGGCTGCGGGAAACCCATTACAGTGTTTTGTATGTGTAAACTGGTACAACCTTTGTGGACAGTAATTTGCCAAGAACTGTCAAAATGCTAACATCACAATCTCCTGAGCTTCCATTGCTAGGAACATATTCTATGATGATACGTATGTGAAAAGACTTTACAAGGAAACTCACTGTACATTATTTATAACCTAGATGTCCAAATCCAGGGCCAGTTAAATAAATGATGGCCTGTTCGCACAGTAGACTATTATATAGCCATAGAAAGAACGTGAAACTTTTTATGTATGACACCGTACAAAGCAGTCTGATTAATGCAGAATCATTTGGGGGGGAAATGAAAACCAGGTGTGTAATTGTTTCTGTGTACTGAATACACTGAAAAGACATAAAAAACTGAGGAAGAAAACTGAATGGAAGGGGCAGGGTTGTTACAAGACTTTTAAATGCAAATCTTTTTATAAGAAATTTTTATGTTCCAAACTAATGCCAATTCAAAAGAGTTTAAAACAAAATGAAAGGAGAATGATAACCAGTGTTTAGTCTGTGGCCTCGGCATCCACAGGACCCAACCCTGGGGCAGGAGTGACAGGTGTGACAAGGGTCACTGTGATCACAGCACAGACCCTCTTCTCTGCCCCCACAGACATTCACACTGGCTCTAGGGTCTGGCTGCTACTCTGGGCATTTTTCTACACCCTGCAGGGGCTCTTACTTTGAGAATATTCTTCTCCCATGGGTGGTGGGTGGTCTTCATCCCAGTCCACAGAATCCTCGTCCGTCAGCACAACGATGTGGCACTCTCGCTCCCCTTTCTTAGCACAGCCCACCATGATGGGCAAAATCAGCTCTTCGAGGTAGTGATCGAACTGCTTGTGAGCACCGTCATTAGACAGTTCATGCAGTAGCGCACCTGGGGAGAGAAGATGCAGTGAACACACCTCCTGCCTAAATGCATCTATTAATGGAGAAAAAAAGGGCTATGACGTTCCATCTGTTAATTAGCAAGGTCCCCAGAGAGGGTGGTTAAAGGCAAAGATACCTTTCTGCTCCAGGTGATAATAAAGTTGACTTGTTAGGCATGCTTCATATCCTATCATGCATCAATTTATTCACATTTCATGACCCTGAGCCTTCCTGACTGGACATCCAGTGGCAGACCACAGACATTGATTCCAGAGATAGAAACATCACTTGGTGATGACCTAAAGATTTTATGGACCCCAATTTCATTAAGTCAGAGAACCACGTAGTACAAGGGTGATCTGATCTTTGGCAACTACAAAGGACTTACTCTAAGTGTCTACTAAACCCAGTAGAAACCACAAGGCCACAGGCCTTTTGCAAACTGCAAGGAAAATACATTATGAACTTCAAAAAATATTATTTTTCCTGTACTGGGGACTGAACTCAGAGGTGCTTTATCATCAAGCTATATCTCCAACCCTTTGCATTTTTTTTATTTTTGAGACAAGATCTCACCAAGTACCCAGGCTAGCTTCAAATTTGAGATCCACGTGCCTCTGCCTCCCAAGAAGCCTAGAAAAAGACAAGCATAACAGCCAGACAATCTAAACTGTAGTCCTAGATTTAATGACCACAGCTCTGAACAAGTAAATCTTCCCATTTTCTAAGATTTAAGAAAGTCTGCACGTCTAAAGCACTAGGCAAAAGCACCCGCTCATTTATGTCATCCACTAGGAGCCTTTCTGTGTGGGCGGCCAAAATCCTTGTTTGTTAAAGCCAATATCAAGGCTCCACCTACGAGGGAGGCAGTCAACCTGGTGATTCACTCACTACTGGATATCTGTGATACTAGAGAGATGACGTCAACTTGAGGCAATCAGGAACCACACCTGGATTAGAGTTTGGGAACCACGCCTACAATGGGAATTAAGAACCATCCTGGATTAGAGTGTGAATGATTTGTGGGCCAGCAAATGAGGGAGGAGCACCCACCGGATGTGGGAGGCCCAACTGGAACTCAAAGGGTATAAAAGGAAGGAAGAAGAAAGACTGTTACAGCTTCTTCCTCTGGCAAAGCTCTTGCCTTCGCAATTGTCCACCTAGGAAGGAAGCAGTCAATCTGGTGGCTCGCTCGCCACGCCTGATCTCAGCCCAACTACTGCATCTCCTGGCTTTACTCCACTTTCCACATTCCATGGTGTAGGAGAGACGATGAGTGAGAGGTGCCATGCCTCTGTCCATGATTCTCAACTGACACTTAAAACTCCTTTTGTTGAGTAATAGAAAAATGGTAATAAAATAGTAATAACAACAATCACTAAATAGAAGTCCAGCTGCTCAGGTGTAGCTGATTGCTGGTCCCATACTCACTCAGATCTTGACATCGGACAGTGTTGAAGTCAAAGTTAATGCACAGATAATCACATGTATCTCTCAGGTCTGGGATAGAGATGCCATCAGGACAATTGATTATACCAGTTTTGTAGTAATCCTGGAAATAGATGAGGACAAATAAAGACAAAGGACAAAATGAAAAGTACCTTTTTTAACTCTATTCATTCCTGCATGTGATGAAGTGACAGTTCTGGAAATTATTACCAACTCGGTTAATACATCAGGTGGCAAAGCAGCTCCTGGCTCTCCTAACTAATCAGAACGTGGTAACTGACTGAGCTCAAACAAGCAGGATGGACTTAAACGTTACAGGGAAGGACAAGGAAGAAGGCAATGCGTGGAAGCACACAGACCCATGCACACCCGAGGAAGGGGGCACAGAAGTAGTAAGAGCCCCTACACACCAGCACCGTGCGAAACACAGTTGCACTGATTCCGTCGGCGATCTCATACTCTCCCTTCTCATTGGGCCGCGTGAAGTTGTACTCTCTTCCTGGTCCAAACATCCTGAAAGGCACCAAGACCACAGCGTTACTTTCCACAGGAGGATTCCTGGCAGAGAAGGCTCTTCTCTCCTCCCCTCAACTGGAAGACTCCATTCTACCCTCACCATACAGCTAAGTGGGGGCCCTCAACACTACAAGATCAACTCATGTCTCTGCAAACTCCCTTTTGACAGGAAGATGGGGCAATGGTTGCATTCAGTCTGAGTGTGTGTGCACGCGCACATGCGTGCACGCATGTGTGCACCCACTGCAAGTCCTAAAGGCTCCTGCACTCAGTCTCTCTGGTAGTGACTGCGTAGTGGCCGCAGAAGAATCTCTGAGTATATGATGGCAGCCCTATATGCCCCTGCCACTACCCAAAAACACACGCAGGCAGACTGAGAGCTAAGGAAGACAGCTTCTCCACTCCTGGCCTTTTCTATATCCTATTCCTTTTCCCTCCTCTGCCAACATGTCCCTATCCAATATGCTATCCAGCTTGTACTCTGGCAGACTGACCTGTTATTAGTAGGGACAACTAAGTTCCTGCTTTCTTTTCCTGGTACCCTTTAAAGTGGAGCTCTGAAAAAGGAGCCCATATGCAATCCACACAGGTACTCGTGTGACGGGACTTTCAGGCCAAGTAGAAATGGAGAACAGGTCCGATCATCCCGCAAGGCCTACCAGCAGCACGTCATGCCACACAGGCCACAGGAACACCAAAGTTCTAAGGGCAGGGTTGGGGGGCTCGCCTTTCTCACCTCTCCCTTCTCTCAGATCCCCTCCAACCCCTAACTGCATGACCTACCCCTGCCACACCTCTGTCCAGATGTAGGATGGGAACTCAGCACAAAAGACTAGAAGGGCAGTCTCTACCTTCCACTATCCAGATCGGATTTCCCAACTGAGACGCAGTGCCTTTTTTCTCAGCCTGCTGGGTAGCACTACTGTTCAGCTGTTCACAACTGTTATTCTCTTATCCTGAATTGGCTGCTTCTCAAAGGTCTACAATGACTCCTTACCGCAAGCTTTCCAAAGCACACTGCACCATGCACAAAGCCACCCTGAGACAAAAGCAGTCTCCAAAGAACGCTGACGTTTTTCTGGAACACTCTGGTTGAAGTCTAGCTGAGAGCTACGAATCAAAATTGTGAACATGTTGGAAATACAACTCTCCCCATCTACCACGAGTCAGCCTTAAGCTCAGACGCGTCCATCTAGCACTGGTGCCCGCATCTGCTTTAATGTGTCTTCCTTCAGCTCATCTCTCCTGTGACCCGTGGTCCACATCTATAAGTTTGGTGCATAGACAAGAGTAGGTGTGTGGCCACCAGACAACAGAAACTTGAATAATTCACAGAATTCATGACCTTGGCCTATTCAGCCAAATGAACCACCTAGTTAAAGAATAAGACTCTCCGTTTCATGGAAAAACTAATCTATGTGGAGATCCCAAGAGCCAAGAAATCTGTTACCCAGAAATTGCTTGACTGTCTTCTCCCAGTCACTACTCCCAGAGGCCTAGGCCTAAGGGCCAGCTTCCACAGAGGACATGTTGGGGGAAGGAAGACAACAGTGGTGATGTCAAAACTGAAAACAGGAAGTCAAGCCTGACAAAATATATGGCCAATGTGGAAAATGTTTTAATGATGTATTTTCACCTTCATTTAGATGTTTGAGAATTATATAGACAGGTTCGATTCTAGTTTATTTTTGAGACAGGGTCTCGCTCTATAGTCCAGGCTGGTCCTAAACTCACTTTGGAGTCCAGGCTGACCTCAGCAATCCTCCTGCCTCAAACTCCTACTTGCTGGGATTGCAGGTAGGTGTGTGGCACCACACCCGGCATATGTGATGCTGGGGAACTGAACCCAGGGCATGAACTTGCTAGGCAAGTTCAACTAGTTCACTGAACTATTCCTCCAGCCCTTGGTTCCAGTTTAAAATGGTTCATTTTGAATTTATATGTTCCAGTGTATACATATTTTTATAGCTAGATTCCATTTAACCTAGAATTCAATAAATGAGTATGATCCATTATGATTTCTAGCTCTAAGCAAATTTCTTGCAAATTAGTTCGAAGTCCTAAGAGAGATTAAATCTCTAAAGTTAAATAAACAAACCTCCTTCTAACTGGTAAGAAGCCCCTAATATCAAATCTACACTCACAGCAGCAGCAGCTTTATTCTTACAGAGATTTCTTCTTCTTCATATAAACATCTGGGGCTGGCCGGAAGGAGGCCTCCTGCCTGCTGGGCCGGCTGCAGGAATAAGCACTTCCTGCACCATGCTCTGCCCTATCAAGCTGAACTCTGACCCAGAAGTGCTGGGGCAGGAGTTGGTGAGATGAGGTCTCAGTTATAGCCTGAAGACACACAGCAGAGGACAGAGCCCAAAAGAACAAAGGCAGCAATCATAAAAAAAAAAAAAACTACAGCTACATGTTAAAGACTCCTTTTTTAAACAACTTGAATAGTATTTAATGGAGGCGTTAGAATACAATAGTACCATATCTACTGCCAAGTATAAACCTGCCAGTAGATGGCAGGAAAAAATGTTTTCCAGTAAAATAGCTTTGTTATCGTGTCATGTGGAACATTTGTCTTTTTTTCTTGGAAGAAAAAAGGAAGATGACTTAGATCTCAACTTACTCAAGGGTCTCCAACCTGCACAACTCAGGCAACATCCTAGTGGGCGTACACAGGCAAAGATGGGACTCAGCAAGTTACTTTCCATGGTTCCAACTAGATTTTTTACCATTGTGTGGAGACTTCTTACACTTCGTTTTATGGGGCTTGCTTTGTTTCTGTGGCACTGTGGGTGTTTCTGTGGCACTGTGGGTGTTTCTGTGGCCCTGCATAGGCAGGCAAGTGCTCTCCGCTGAGCTACGCTGCCAGCCCTCCTGCACAGGCTTGGTAAATAAAGTGCACCCTTCCTTCTCCAAATCAACACACAAGCTTGTTCTAGCCCTCCCTTTCTTATGGAAGGATGAAGGCAGAAGCAACAGAATGCTGTTTATCCTCACATCTAACACGTATTTCTAGAGAACAGAGTGAATTTAGAAGGAAATTAGCATCAGTTACCTTCCCAACATGGTATCCGGATGAGCAGTGAAAATTTGTGGATTCACAACAAAACGTGTGCCATCTACAAGAAGTGTCACTTTCTCTGGTGCTTGGGGATGAGAGCTACTGCCAAAGCCCACACTGCTGTTTCCAAATCTTTCTGGAGCGATGAAGGGTTCGTGGCTCCGCTTGCCCCCACTTTGGAAGCAAGAGCCTTTGACGTCTTCGGGGGGTGGCATTATGTGAGGAAACTGAAGACCTGCTGGCTGGCAGGCACAGTCCAGTGAAAGGTCTAGAAGATCAGACAAACCAGTGAGTTCAGGACCCGACTTAACTGCAGAAAGACCCCGTCTCAAAAAAAAGGAAAAGGTACAGGAGACTCAACATCATCTATACCATTTTTTGAACCGGAAGGTCTGGCTTTCAGCAGAGAAGTTTCAGAGCAAATAGCTTTGGGATTCATTCAAGGAGTCTCATTTTTTGTCACGTAAAAGACATTTTCTTTGAATAATTTATTTTTTTAAAACCTGATCTAATCTGTAAAATGAGAATAACAATGTTCCTTCTGCCCACCTCACATGGGTGTTCTGAGTGACAGTCAACTGAAACAAAGGATGAGAGCACTTAGTACACGGGGTGTCCTATGGCTCTGAGGGAGTACATGAGTATGTGCAGTGGCAATGTGTACTGAGGACCGTCACCCTGAGACGCAAAAACACTCATAGGTGACTGTTCTAAATAGGTAGTCTCCTAAAATTCTTTATTTTAGTGTCAAAGAAGTATTTTTAGTGAAAATTTCAGACATACAGAAGTATATTTTTAACACACTATGTATGTCCCATCACCTCGATTTTGGCAACATTTAAATTTGTTAACATTGTTCCTATCTTTTTTCAGACTTCTTTTTTTTGAAAGAAACAGCTACAGAGATAGAACTATGTATCTTAATCCCACCACACACACACACATACTTTTTTGGCAGTACTGGGAACAAGGACTCAAGGCTTTCACACTGAGCTACATCTCCAGCCTTCTTTCCTTTTTTTTTTTTTTTTAAAGTTTCCAATGTTTCCAATTTCACAGCTCTTGCTTACAACCCTGTCTCATCCCCACAGAGCTCCAGGACTTGGGCCTGCACACCTCGTGTGGTTTCCCATATATCCCTAATCATCCATGACCTGGATTATTGCCCGTGATCTCTGGGAAATTATTTTGATTTCTTACACTGATAACCAAATAAGCTGTTAGCTGTTTATCAGAAACAAATACCTAGACCAAAAACCTATTCAGAGTCTATACCCTTAGAGTGTCCGGAAACTTTTCAACATGGTCCTACATTTGCACACCAAGAACTGAGGTTCCACGCAAGGCACAGGTTCGCTGGTGGCCAGAACACCTTCATCACTACAGGCTTTCACACCCTAAGTGCTGTTCTTCAATGTGAAACAGGCGCCTGCATTACCAGTTTGGTTCTTTAGAATGTTTCATTTCACCCAAACATGAAGTAACTAAATAAGGTTGACTCTTGAACTCAAACAAGCATCATCATCCTCTTAAATGACTGGATAGGAAAGGAAACTCAATGTGCCAACTCTCCCTAACGAACGTTGTAGGGTGAAGCCACACTTTCCTGCCACTGGTATTCACCCCAGGCCCTGCCTCCCAGGAGTGGGAACCTGAGAGAGTCACGAAGGCCTCTTTCTTCACTGTGTAAAACAGTAATTGTGAAGATTCGTCTAAACCACATACGGGCAAACTTTCTGTAAAGATCCCAAAAATAAATTATTTTAGGTACTCATGCCACAGTCTCTGCCACTATAGCCAGAAGGTGAACATAATGGTTATGTTACAGTAAAATTTTACTTAGGGACTTGGGGCATAGCTCAGCAATTAAAGCATTTACCTAGCAAGCCCAAGGCCCTCGGTTCAAACTTCCTACACTCCGTAACAGCTAGGTATGATGGCACAGGCCTGTAATCCCAGCACTCAGGAGGTTGAATTCAAGGTAGCCTGTGAATTCAGGATCAGCCTGGACTACAAAGCAAAGCTGTGTCTCAATAAGTAAGTAAATAAATAAGTAAATAATTTTACTTAAAAAAAAGTAGCAGCCAGATTTGACCACAGCTTGCCACTGCTGATCTTAAGGACAGTACTGTGGGTGAGACTCCTAGGAAGGTGTGCCTCCGTCAACAGCAAATACTACTATTGTTGCTATATTTTTTTGTTACAAGTTTAAAAGTATGGTAAGATGAACAGCTAGTGAACTGGCAAATTTGTAAGTAATTTATAACTGGCAGAGAAGATGTACCTGGACAAGCAATGTCTGAACATTGTCTAGGTTGGTGACAGAGGGACAGGAGGAAACAGACAAAAGCAGACGACCCCACTCACACACGGGGACAGTCACTGAGGCTATACTACAGGAATACGTAAGTAATTCAGCAGGAATGTACTTTCTTGCTAATAATATATTCACTTTAACAAAAGTGAGTAATATTCACTTTAACAAAACTAACTAAAACAGAAACTGGTACCAGAAAAGTGTGGTCGTTGGTGTGCTTTACCTGACCATAAGGTTTGGAAGCCTTTGGAACTGGTTTGCAGGAGGAATTTGGACAGGCTTGAGGATGCCAGCTGGAGAAGGCTTAAAGTGCTCTGAGCCAAGCTTGATGGGAGATTCTGGTCGGAGCTCAGAGGACCAGAATGCTGATACAGGTGTGGACTGGAAAGGCCAGGCTCCCGAAGTGTGACTCAGTAACAAGTTCTTGTAGAAACAGTACACTTGGCACACTCCTGTTTTATGTCTCATTTTAAATTGAGCAATAAGGAGATGAACAACATAGCCACAATTCTACCAATACTCTCATCTAGAGGCCTAATAATACTTGTCTTATATGAAATTTTTGTCCTCAAGACAGGCAACACTGGACTTTTTTTCCTAAAAGGTTGAGTTTATTAAGTATGCTTTTGGTTATCAAAATTCTCATTTATATTTGAAACTTTTAATCGGCAAATATTAATGATATGTGAGCACATGTCACAAACTGTACGATCACATCATGTGAAAACAGGATGTTATATACGCACACAGGACTGGAAGGTCATGTCCAACTGAACCTCGTGATTACAGGATAATTTTATTCTTGGTTTCCTCCTTTCTTTTGTTTCCTATAATATTATTGTGGCTTGGATCTGGAATGCCCCCCAAAAAACTCATGTAATTGAGTGTTATAGATTGTCTATGGAACCATGTGCTATTGGGAGATTAGGACCTAGTCTAGAAGGGTGGATTACAGGCATGTAAACTGGCTTACAAGCATGTAGTGGGGGCTTACCACACCTTCCACACCTGGATCCAGGAGGGACTGATCACTGGAATGAGTCCTGGAAGGATATATAAGCTGTCTTGGAGGACTAGTCTAGACTTGCCTTGACTTGGCTTCCTGTCTATAAGGTCGATTAGCTATCTCCACCTCTGCCTCTGCCATGTACTTCCATTGCTGCCGGCCGCCTCTGAATGGACTGTGTGACCTTCTGAAACTGTGAGCAAAAATAAACCTTTCTTCCCCTAAATTTGTGGATGTCAGGTATTGAGTCACAGCAACGAAAAAGTAACTAAAACAGAAATTGATACCAGAGAAGTGAGGTCACTGCTATACTTTACCTGACCATGTGTAACTTGGAAGCCTTGGGAACTGGTTTGCAGGAGGAATTTGGAAAGGTCTGAGGATGCCATCTGGAGAAGCCTTGGAGTGCTCTGAGCCAAGCTTGATGGAGATTCTGGTCAGAGCTCAGAAGACCAGAATGCTGATAGAAGTGTAGATTGGACAGGCCAGGCTCAAGAAGTTTCAGATGGGAAGAAGGACTGTATCGGCAAGTGGCCAAAAATCATGTGTGCTATGCTCTGGCAAAATGTTTGTTGGCATTTTGCCCCTGTCCAGAGACTTTGTCTGAAACTGAGATTAAGGTCAGTGGACTGTTTACTCTGGTGGAGGAAATCTCAAGGCAGGCTGATGTTCAGACTGTTACATGGCTACTGTTTACAGCTTTTAGCCATCTCTATGGCAATGACAGGAGACAATGGCAGAGAAAACAGATGTAAAAAGCTTGCAGTCTGGAGTGGAAAAGCATGTGCTTGTTAAGGAGATGAACATTAAACAGAAGCCAAGTACTTGGACTCAAGACTGTAAGAAAGAGGCCTTTACAGTGTCTCAAGAATCAACACGATCCCAGGTCTACCAACGAAAGGGTTCAAAGGCAAAAGATCTTGTTGTGTTAAGAGTAGTACCCCAGGGCTCCCTGCAGGGCCAAAGAGGAAAGTATTTGCCCAAGTTCAACTTCCTGGAGTTCCACCATCCAGGCACTGGGAAGCTGCTGCCGCCATGGATCAAGGGAGCAAAACTATTGCTCAAGGCAGATCCTGGCTTTACAAGCTTGAAGAGCCCAAGAGCTGTGTGTTCATGGAGGGTTTCACCCACATTTCAGAGGAAGGCCTCGGAAGCCAAGTAGTATGTGCTAAGGAGGGCAGTGTATGAAGTTGTGAAGGAGAAGCCTAAGGTGCAGTGGAGAGCCTGAACATTTGGAGAAGCCAGGAGCATGGATGACAAATGCAGTAGGCCATTAGATCCAGCCCAAAGAAGAAAAGATGGAGGTTGCAGCCAGCAACAATGCCACAGGGCCAGGGCCACCCACCTGAGCCCTTTGGAGTTCATATCCCACCAAAATTTACCCCAGTTGCTGGATAAAAAGCCACAAGATTTAACCCTTGCCCTGCTGGGTTTAGGAACTGTTCTGGTCCTATTGCCTTTTATCCCCTTATTCCTCCCTTTTGAAATGGAAATGTTTACCCTGTACTATTTTATGTTAAAAATGCTTAACTCTTTGGTTTTAATAGGAGCTCATAGCTAAAAGTTTGTCTTACATCTCAGATGAGAGTATGAGCTTGTAGTTTAACAGTGCTAAAACTGTTAATACTTTGGTAACTCCTGGAGAAGGACTAAATACATTCTGCATGGGGAGAATGACATGAATTTTTGGGGGCCAGGGGTGAAATATTGTGATTTGGATCTGGAATGTCCCCCCAAACTCACGTATTTGAATGTTACAGACTGTCTATGGAACAACGTGCTGTTGGGAGATTGGGGCCTAGTCTGAAAGAGATTATAAGCATGTAAACTGGATTAAAGGAATGGCTGATCCAGGAGGGTCTGATCACTATTATGAGACCTGGAAGAATATATAAGCTGCTTCCTGCCTTCTTTGGAAGATGAGTCTTGACTTGCCTTGACTTGGCTTCTTGTCTGTAATGTCAAAGCTGCCTCCACCTCTTCCTCTGTCATGCACTTCCACTGTTGCAGGCTGTCCCAGAATGAACTGTGACCTTCTGAAACTATGAGCTAAAATAAACCTTTCCTTGCCTAAATTTACAGATGTCAGGTATTGAGTCACAGCAATGAAAAACTAATACATATATACACATTAACTTTTCAAATATTAAAAGCTTGTTAAAAATAAAAAACTAAAGAGCTGGAGGAACAGGTCAGTGGTTAAAATACTTGCCTACAAGCTCAAGGCCCTGAACTGATTCCCCAGTACTGCATAAGCCAAGAGTGGTGGCACAAGCCTATAATCCCAGCACTCAGGTAGCTAAAGCAGGAGGTCTGCCCTGTGTTCGAGGCCAGCCTAAGCTACACGGTGAGTTCAAGATCAGCCTGGACTATGGAATGAGACCCTGTCTCAATCAGTCAGTCAATCAGACCCAGTTGCACAGGCCTCAAATACAATACTCTGGGAGGCTAAGACAGAAAGATCACAAATTCGAGCTTAGCCTCAGCAACTTAGTGAGATCCTGTCTCAAAATCAAAAATGAAAACTGGGGTGGGGATGTGACTCAGAAAGCGAGCCTTGGGCTTAACCTCCAGTAACACTAATAAACGAGAGCTTGTTGGGAGGTTCTAATGGGAAGGCAGCTACCTATACACCCTTAACAGTGGAACGGTCTTCCCTCTAGGGGGAAAGGTCATCCTGTTCAACTGGGCATGCAGTTTTGGGAGCACGGGGAGTGGTGAGGGAGAGAAGGGACACCTGCCTTGCCAGTCAGATCTACCAGATCCACCTTGGCGATCAATGAAGTGAGATGCAGCAGCCAGATCAGCCTCATATATAACCACAAATAAATGAACGGCTAAGGATCTCACCTATGGTCACAGGTGATAAGCAGCAGGGCTAGATTCTCAACCTGTCTGACTCCAGTCTTGTGCCTAGTTATCTTACACTATTATCGCCAAGTTAGGTGTGCCAAATTGATTAAAACAGATTTCCTGTGGTCTACCTCACAGAAATGTGATGTGCTAAACCAAGTAATTGATAATATATCTCAACTAGAAACATCTCTGCCTTCTGAGCAGAACAGGTGGTCAAGGATGAGAGAGCCTCCCAAATAGGTCAACAGCTAACCACCGTACCTTCATTCCTGGGACCTAAGGGATAGGTGAGATTATGAAGACCAGATGAAGCCACAATATTTGTTTCCTTTTCTTGAGCTGTGGCTAAGGTGTCATCCACCAGGCAACTAGCCTCCGGCCGCAATAACCTGTCGCCATCACTGCCACGGTGAACGTTCATCCTTGGGGCCCTGTATCCTGAATTGTCTCCTTGATCAGAAAAAACCTAGAAGACAGTAATATCCAGGATTTAGAACCCACAAAGGGCTGGGGGCATAGCTCAAAGGATAGAGCACTTGCCTAGCATGATGTGTCTGTTGAAGGGATTACGTCAACTTGATGGAATTAGGACCCACTCCTCTGTTAGGATTAGGATTTGTCAACCATCCTAGACTGGGGCTCAAGAACTTGTCAGGATTAGAGTGTGAGTCATTTGTGGGCGGCCAATGAGAGAACACCCACCCAGATGTGGGAGGGCCAACTGGAACTCCAACGGTATAAAAGGGAGGAAGAGGGACGACTGTTACAGCTCTTCCTCTGGGAAAGCTCTCGCCTTCGTGATTGTCTACGGATGCCGCAGATTGTCAGCACAGATTCACTCCAGTCTCGACCTGTGCCTGTCTGTCTGTTGCTGCCTTTTAGTCGCCGATCTTCACCTGAGATCTACAGCAGATTCTCACCTCACCGGCTATTCTGCAGTCCCAGACGAGGTATCTACTGCTTGGCTGAGCAGCCATCTTGGACCACCTCTATCAATGGACTTGTAAGCCTTCCTAACAGACCTTTTTGTGCTAAGATCTGTGAATTCTGTCTTTTGAAAGGAACCCAAACTAACACACATGCATAAGGCCCTAGATTTGATACCCCAACACCAGATAAAATTTAGCCAGGCATGGTAACACATGCCTATAATCCCAGCACTTGGAAGGCTGCAGCAGGAGTACTGCCCTGAGTTCAAGGCCAGCCTGGGATACATAGTAAGTTCAGGAGCAACTGCGAATACAGAGCAAGACCCTGTCTCAAAAATAAGTTAAGCAGGGACTTGTGGAATGGCACAGCAAATAAAGTGCTTGTCCAGCAAGCACACAGTCCTGAGTTCGATTCCCCAGCACCACATAAGCTGGATGTGGTGGCACACACCTGAAATCCCAGCACTCAGGAAGCTGAGGCCAGCCTGGGCTACATAGTGAGTTCAGGAACAGCATGGGCTACAGAGCAATTCTCAAAAAAAAGTAATTAATAAAAACAAACAATCCCCCCCCAAAAAAAAAACATGTTTCCAAGGACTTCCATACTATGAAAGCCAAATCTAGAAGAGACCACTCTCCTTCCTATTATCAGGTTGTCCTGAGGGCTTGTTCATCATTTTTGTAATTTTTATGTTGAGAAGACTACGTTAACTGAAATGGTCACAAACAATGCTGACGAGCTACCAGGAAGTACGTTTAAGCTTCATCCATAATGAAATATTAGATCCAGTGACTTAAGCATCACACAAGACCAATCCTGCATATGAAACGATGGACCGACAATTTGTGTTTCTTAAATCACAAAGGCAAAGTTCTCTCCACTTTTTCACCTTCCAAACCTCATGATCCACCCCAAAAAGCCAGGTGAAAAACAACACTGGTTATGGGACTGGCTATACAGCCTCTTCCCACCGGGCACTCTCAGGAAGCCGGTGGTGGTTTGGACCTGGAGTGTCCCCAAAGGACTCGTGTTCTCATGGATACTGTGCAGGGCTGGGCAGGTGGGGCCTGGCTGGAGAGGGGTGGATACTGAGGAGTCCATCCAGAGGAGCTTATTGCTGGTTCTGACTTCTCCCAGTCTCTCTGTGCCACCATGCTGTGATATCTCTGCCGCTGGAGCTCTGGCTCTGGCCCTGCCCCAGCTCCATCCCTGCCATGCGCTCCCACCATTTCCCAGCCACAGACCTGTGAATGCACCGTGACCTTCTGACACTGTATGCTATCATAAATCTTTCCTCCCTAAGTTGTGGATGTTGGGTATGAGTCGCAGTGACAGTAAGACAAATCCACACAGAGCGACAGCCACATGCAAGATGCTGGCTACCCAGGTGACATGTAGGAGCAGCAGGCAGCCCTGGACACAGCTTTCCTGCTCCCTGCACCTGCCCAGCCACTAACAACCTTCCAGCCTACCTCACCTTTCCCCCTACTTAGCATTTCACAGATCACTGTGCTAATCTCCACTCAGCACTGGGTCGGAAGAATCATCTTAAATCCCCAATAATCCGTATGCATATGTATCACACGCTTTTAACTCGGGCAGCAAACTGCAACAACACAGCATTTCCAGACGTACCGAACACGGAGCAGGCATTAGTAAACACTGGAAATATAAATCAAATACTGAATCCCTTCATGATCTGTATTAAGATAACAGCACACATTTGATTGGTCAGTTTAGATCATTTTAACTTAGAGGAAATATATAAATAAACACTTTGAAAAGATGACCGATGCGTGTACCTGAAAATAAGAAAAAAAGAAGGTCCACGGATTGCCCAGCACCTCTCCTACCCCCACACACTGGGGACTGGCACTCTATCATCCGTAGCCCTTTTTATTTTTTTTGAGACAAGATTTCGCTAAATTGCCCAGGATGACCTTGAATTTGTAACCCTCCTGTATCAGCCTTCTGAGTAGCTGGGACTCAAGTGATTGCCCAGATCTTCAAAGTGCACTACCCACACAAAGAGGGTCCGAGGCTTTGAACCGCTCTGATCCCTTCTACCTAAGGCTGCTGCCTCTTCCCACTTTGTTAGTGGCCCACGTATCTCTGCTGGTCCCTGGACGGCCTTCTGAACCAGCGCCACAGCCATAAGTAAGCTGGACATCTTGCCTAAACTAAGCTATGGAAGCTATTTCACTTACTCCTTACAATGTAGGAAAATCATTCCATGGGATTCAGTGAAAACATTCCCTTCCCAGTTTGTAGTTCTCAAAACTCAGTTTAATTTGTATCCAGCGAGTTAATGAACAGATGTACTTGGAACTTAGCAGAGTAAATAGCTCCAAAACGGGAAAGAAGGCAACTTTCTGAGAACTTAATGGACATTTGCAGTTAATCTTAATTAGATAATTATAAATAACATTACTATATTTCTGTTTAAGAAAACTAAACTCCTATAGACAAAGAAGGTCACCACTCTGGTCATCACTCCCAACCCAGCCACGTCTCACACACAGTTAACTATTACTATCACTTCTTACTTGGCATGAGTCCCTGTAGACTTTATAAAAGTCTCTTTATACTACACAGTTTCAGCAAATCTTTTTATTTTCAGAGCTCACATGCAGTTCAATCGTGGTGGGGGGATGGGGACAGGTGTCAGAGCAGCATTTTCATCAAATTGCTGTAAAAAAGAAACAAGCCCCAGACGTGGTTCTTCATACGGATGATTACAGAAATGTAAAAAACCAAGCAGCCACTCAAGGAGTCTCTTGAATAAAAAACAGAGCTGGGTGCTGGGGTGGGATGGCAGGTCTGAGCTGGGGGCTGCTGGGGTCCTTGGTCTCTGGAACCAGTCTCTGCCGTTCCTGTGGTGGCAGGTGCAGCAGTGCTGGCTGGCAGACCACCCCTTCCCAGGGTTCCCAGGAGAACCACAGGGCTGGCGCCATCTTTGCAGCACAGGGTCAAGCCCTGGGGGAGACCCCCAGGACACAATAATTTAAATAAAGAAACAACAAATGACTAGAGTGACACACCCTACAAGGTACAAAAGGCTCCTGCTGGCCTACGGCTCTTCACAGACCTGGGGTCTAGAGTCAAGGGCTGTGGGCCCCCTAATGACCCCGCAGGAGGTGGCTGGCAGGTGGGTCATGTCCCACAGTCCTATGGTGGTGGCTGCAGGGGCGGGGGTGGCAATTAGTGGGAAACCATCAGTCATTTTTAAAACCCAATTATATACTATGTGCATCATTCTCATTCTGTAACGTTTTTCCAAACTAAAGTTCCAAAGAACCACACATACTGGGAGACAGTGATCTAGCTTACTGCTTTTTATAATAACTGCTGAATAACTAAACTGTCTCTAGCTTGCTTAACTATTTATTACATGTTGGGGACCTCAGGGCCCGAGAGCCTCAGCATCGCTGACCTTGGCCGAGTTTCTTCAACAAAGAAGTGTTTGAGTTATGCTTGGCTCAGAAGAATTTGTTACTGCTTGTACTTTAACTGAGACGGAGTTTTGCTTAAACAATGACAACTTGGTGGCTCTGATAAGGGAGTCACGAAGCTGGTAAACAACGGGGGTATAAGAGAGAGACTGTAAAAAATAGTGTCTTTTGCAGCGTCCCTTGCAAGAGTCCATGTATTTCTTCAATCCGCACTCTCCCACTCGAGTACCCGTTGACTGACTGAGCGGGCTCAGTCATTCACATTCAACACTTCAATGAACAAAATCAGAGAAATGAAATCCTAAGATAAGATCCAGTTTGCAGAGCTTTCCCAAATGGATTTATAAAAAGTCCTTTTTCAGGAACTCTCCTACACTGCTGGTGGGAATGCAAACTCATACAACTACTTTGGAAGGCAGTATGGAGATCTCTCAAAAGACTAGAAATAAATATCCCCTTCGATCCAGAGACACCCCTCCTGGGAATATATCCAAAAGAGGCCAAAACAACACGTAACAGAGACATATGTATACCCATGTTCACAGTAGCACAACTAACAATTGCTAAAATATGGAAGTCACCAAAATACCCATCAACAGACCAATGGATGCACAAACTGTGGTATTTATAAACAATGGAATACTATGTATCTATAAAGTCCAACAGCGTGGCAGCTTTTGCGTGCAGATGGAAGAAACTTGAGAACATCATGCTTAGTGAAGTGAGTCTGAAGCAGGCGGTGAAACATCGAATGGTCTCTCTGACACGAGAGTCCCAGATCACAACTCTTATGGAACTTGAAAAACAAAGGGAAACAGAGGGTAGGGTGGGAAGGGAGGGAGTGGAGGGTGAGGGGTGGGGCAAAGGAGAGTGGGAAAATCTTTGTCACATTGACAAGATACGTATGTGCACAAAATCCTCAACTTCATTGTAAACCTTAAATCTTGCACTAATACATATCAATAAAATGGGGAGAAAAAAAAGAAAAAAAGAAAATGGTGAATGGAAAAAATTCCTTTTTCAAGAAAAAGGATTTCATTTCAGAAATTACCTAATCCAGTACTTCCCAAAATCTCCTACAAACTTAATTTCTCTATAATCCCAGAATGACAGATTAAAAAATCTCTTGACCTATGAAATCTGAGTACACTAAATGACACAGAATTCTCCTACCTGGAGCAGAGCAGTCAATTTAAACACCATGGGAAGGGTCTCCTTCCTTCTAGGATGTTTCATTCAGCTTTGAATGGCGTTTTCATCACCTACCATGGTCACAGCTGTAACCATCCCACAAAGGAACCTGGGTTCTCAGAACCGGCAGCAAAAAAACAAACAAAGCACCTCAACAACACGCTTTCCTTTTGCTACCAAGCCATCTTTCCGCTAACACAACCCTGAGTCACAGCATTGTACAACGCCAAGAACCAAGGCTTGCCCCTCCCCGCGCACACACAGTTACTGAAGAGATTTCAGAAAATAACCAGGAATTTTAAGACTGCATTAATGATGGAACTCAGACTTCCAGTTTGAGCTTCTTCTACATGTTATGAGAAAGCATTTTATCCACTCTGCCAATCAACACAAGTCCACATTTTGTTATTTAATTCAGTCTTCCCAGAAGGGTCTACACTTTTTTTTTTTTGAGATAGGGTCTTGCTCTGTAATCCAGGCTGATTCTGAACTCTATGCATTCCAGGCTGGCCTCCAACTCAATGGTAATCTTCCTGCCTCAGCTTCCCAAGCACTGAGATTACAGGTGTGCTCAACCCTGGCCAGCTCAGGTGGTGCTGGGGAATCAAATTCAGGGCACTGCATCTCTTAGACAGGCACCCTGTACCCACTGTGCTATTCCCCTAACCTCATAAGGTCTTTTGTTGTTTTTTTCTTTTTGGAGGCAGGGTCTCACTCTGCAGTCCAGGCTGGTCTCGAACTAACTCTGTAGCCCAGGCTAGACTCAACACACAGCAGTCCTGCTGCCTCAGCCTCGAGAGTGCTAGCATTATAGCGAGGGCACCACGCCCAGATTACAGGGTGCTGGGAAACCAAACTCAGGCACTTAGCACTTGTCAGGCAAGCACTTAAACAGCTGAGCTATTCCTCTAGTCCGTTATGTCTTTTTGTTGTTTTTTCTCATGTCTTGATTTTACTGACTTGGCACAGAAAAACTGTTTAATATTATAATCTCCACCTTTCAAAATCACATAAGATCTTTTTTTTCTTTTGTGGTATCAGAACTTAAAACCAAGGCCTTAAAAATGCTAAATAACCACAGATCTTAAATTGTCCAAGCTGGTTCTGAGCTCATGATCCTCCTGCCTCAGGCTCCAGAGTACCTGAGATCACAGGTATGCATTACTGTAACTGCCTCTACATAAAACCTTTGATAGCAGCATTATTTCCACATATGCCCTGTACCTACAGAAAAAAAAATCTTCCTTTCTGTTTTTTCCCTAGAGCATAACCATCTCAAGTAGGACCCAAAAAAAATTTTGCATAATGTCTAGGCATTTTCTTATTGGTGATTTCCTCTAATATTTAAAGGAAACAATGACTCATCCCACATGCCGCAAATTTCACAGTGGACCCGGGCCAGCACAGGGCAGAGCCAAGCAGGAGTAGACCGGTGGGACTCAAGTTCATATCCCCACCACCCCTCATCACGGTGGTCAGCGCAGAGACTGTGTTCTCCCATCACCGGACAGAGCTATGCCAGAAAGAACCACATCGGGAAATCCAGGACAGACAACCAAACACAACAGAACCATGAGGAAACATGGAAATAAATCTCCTTCAAGAAGTCTTGACATACCAGAAGAGCATATCAGGAATCCTGAAAATGCAGAATCTGAAGATGAAAATGGCACAAATGATGGTAACTGCTGGGCTCAGAAATACATTGAATTAAAGCAGGAAATGATGCAGGAAATGAAAATCATAGATCAAGAGCTATGTCAAGACCTAGCTAAGCTAAAAGCAAGCTTTGAGAAGTAGAGGAGATCAAAGAAGAAGTGAACCAGAAGATAATGAAGGCCATACAAAAATGAGAGAGGAACACAACAGAGACATAAAAAAATAAATGCAGATACACAGGAAGTGAAAAACACACAGGTCACAATAAGCAACGATATTGAACAATTTCAAAATAGATTATCAGATCTAGAAGGCAAAATGATGGAGCGGGAACAGAAAGACCATAAAGAACACAAAGTAAAAAAAGAAGAAAGTGAATCATTACAACGACTGATAGACGATTCAAAAAGAAACAACCTGAGAATTATGGGAATCCAAGAGAAGACTGAGGACAAAAGAAAAGGATTAAAAGGCATATTCAAGGAAATTATGGAAAAAATTTTCCAAATCTAAGAAGAGAAATGAATATCGAACTACTGCAGGCATTTAGAACTCCAACCAAAACTGATCAGAAGAAAACCTCATCCCGACACATCATAATTAAAGTAACAGAAACCCAACACAGAGAGAATACTGAAAGCAGTAAGAGAAAAGCAGGTGACCTACAACGATAAGCCCATCAGGATAACTGCGGACTTCTCTATTCAGACTCTAAAAGCCAGGAGATCATGGATCAATGTCATTCAAACACTAAAAGAACACAAATTCCAACCAAGACTACTATATCCAGAAAAACTATCTTTTCAACTAGAGGGAAAAATTTAAATCCTCCACAATATAGAAAGCTTGAAGAAACTTGCAGCCACTAAGCCATCACTGCAGAGAATTCTCAAAGGAAATTTGGATAGCGAAAAAGAAACCGACGAAACAAGAGACCCCAGAGGAAAAAAAGACAAAAACTAGAGGAGAATGAGCTGAGAAAGAAGTAAAGCCAGTAAACAACTTGGAAAAACTACAACAATGGCAGGACACACCAAATGTACCTCAATAATTATCCTAAACATGAAAGGTCTCAATTCACCTATCAAAAGACATAGACTACCTGTCTGGATCAACAGAAACCCACAATTTCCTGCCTACAAGAGGCACACTTCACCCACAAGGAAACTCACAGACTGAAAATAAAAGGCTGGAATTCAATATTTCACACAACAGGTCCCAGAAAACAAGCAGGGGTAGCTATATTAATCTCAGACTCATCAGATTTCAAAAAAAAAAAAAAAAAAAAAACAGGTGAAGAGAGACAAAGATGGACATTACATACTGGTTAAAGAAACAGTAGAACAGGAAGAAATCATAATTATCAATATATATGCCCCCAACTCTAGAGCACCCAATTATGTAAACCAAAAATTACTAGATCTGAAAGGACACACAGGTACCAATACAACTATAGTAGGGGACTTTAATACCCCACTATCACAAATGGATAGATCAACCAGACAAAAAGATCTACAAAGATATACAACTGCTGAAAGAAACTATAGAAAACTTGGACATAACAGACATTTACAGAGTCTTCCACCCAACAACTGACTACACGTTCTTCTCAGCAGCACATGGAACGTTTTCAAAACAGACCATGTCCTAGGACATAAGTCATGCTTAAACAAGTACAAAGGGATAGAAATAGATCCCTGCATACTCTTAGACCATAGTGGAATAAGACTAGAACTTAACAGCAGCAGAAACAGAAGAAAATACACAAACACACGGAGACTTAACAACATACTACTGACCAAACAATGGATCATGGAAGAAATCAGAGAAGAAATAAAAAACTTCATAGAGTTAAATGACGATGGAAGTACATCATATCAAAATCTGTGGGACACAATGAAAGCAGTCCTTAGAGAAAAATTCATAGCCATAAATACACACATCAAAAGAACAGAACAGTCACAAATAAATTCGCTAATGATGCGCCTTAAGGATTTAGAGAAACAAGAACAACTTAACCCAAAAGGCAGTAGAAGAGAGGAAATTATAAAGATGAGATCTGAAATAAATGAGATTGAAGTTAAAAGGACAATAAAAAACATCAATGAGTCAAAGAGCTGGTTCTTCAAAAGAATTAACAAAATCGACAAACTTCTTGCCAACCTCATCAAGAAATGGAAAGAAAAGGCACAGGTTAGCACACTTAGAAACCAAAACGGTGAAGTTACAACAGACTGCAGAAATCCAGAATATTGTAATAAATTACTTTGAACACCTATATTCTAACAAATTTGAAAACTGGGAAGAAATGGATAACTTCCTAGATACACATAAAATACCAAAATTAAATGAGGAAGATATAAAAATTTTGAACAACTAACCCCATCACGCACACAGAAATTGAAGCAGTAATAAAAGCTCTACCTACAAACAGAAGTCCAGGCCCAGATGGATTCACAGCAGAATTTTTTCAGTACTTTAGGGAAGAACTAACTCCAATCCTCCTCAAACTATTTCATAAAGTAGAAAGTGAAGGAATACTACCAAACTGATTTCCTGAGGCTAGCATCACACTAGTCCCAAAACCAGACAAAGACTTAACCTGGAAGGAAAAACTATAGACCAATATCCTTAATGAATATAGATGCAAAAATCCTCAATAAGATTCTGGCAAACAGAATCCAACAAGTAATCAGAAATATCATACACCATGATCAAGTGGGCTTCATCCCTGAGATGCGAGGCTGGTTCAACATATGTAAATCAATCAATGTAATACACCATATCAACAAAAGTGAAAACAAAAACCATATGATCATTTCTATTGATGCAGAAAGAGCCTCTGACAAAATCCACCACCCCTTCATGATAAAAACACTGAGAAAAATAGATATAGAAGGGCCCTTCCTAAAACTCATAGAAGCCATATATTCTAAGCCTACTGCAAATATCATAGTAAATGGAGAAAAATTGAAATCGTTCCCTCTCAAATCAGGAACAAGACAAGGATGCCCACTCTCACCACTCTAATTCAACATAGTCCTTGAAACACTTGCCACAGCAATCAGACAAGAAAATGAAATAAAGGGAATCTGCATCGGAAATGAGGTCAAACTCTCCTTATTTGCAGATGATATGATAATCTACATGGAAGATCCTAAAAACTCCACTACGAAACTCCTAGAAACAATAAAAAAAAAAAATTGACTTCCGGTCAAGGTGACCGCTGAGTAACAGCGCTTCACAATGCCTCATCGACCCACTTAAAAAGTCAAGAATTTAGTTAGAAAAAGCGTGTTTGGTGTAGCTAAGACAGAGAGGAGCATCCAGAACAACTGAAAGGAGGCCAGAAATTTCGAAAGATCACCGAAAGCAGAGAAAAAAAAATCCCTGCAGCCCAGGAAGCTGCCGCAGGCAGCTGTGGACGGAGAATGCTCGCAGGGACCTGAACATCTGACAGAGCTGGGAGAGGACAGAGCACCCCAACAACGGACAGGAGGCTGCGGGCAGGTCAGAAATCCTGAAGTCACTTTGGAAGAGGAGGAAAGAAGCAGCCGACTCAGCGCAGGCTCCAAGCTGGCGGCATACACAGACCAGACAGAGGAAAGTCCGGAGCCAGAACCTCAGCCCGAGGTCAGCGTAGATCTGGAGAAGTGGGAATTGCTGGCAGCTGGCGGCCCTGGCCTCAGAAACACCAACTCACGGGTGTGTGTACTACAAACGCAGAGTGCACTCCCTCTAGAAAAGGCCCCAGGATCCCAAATCAGAAACGGCTCTGCAGCCGTCTCAGGCAGTGATGTCAGCAGAAGTCATTTTAAATAGGAGGAAAAAAAGCCCAAGACTGAACCCTTTAGAGTAAAAGAAAGCTCAGAAGAGCACACCAGGGCTTTGGGGGTCACCCTTAAACAGTACCTAGGAAGAAACTGGCACAAGCAGCAGAGAGAGGAGAAAAGAGGGGGAAAGGCTGCTGATCCCCTGAATGGCTCATGGAGCCTCTGCTCCGAGGGTGGAGAGCCCAGCTCTGGGGGAGGGAAGCCAGGACAGACAGATAGCTGTGCTGAGTGGACCGTGGGGAACAAGACACCTCAAAAGGGGGATCATCGCCCCGTTCCTCCAGCACGCACCAGAGGCTTCCGGTTCACTGCTGCCCTGCACACAAGAGGCATCTAGGACAGGGAAGTCCATCGTGTGTACATCCCTTGAGCCAGAGGCTTCCAAGAAATTACATCACCCTGTCAATCCTGAGCCCCAGAGGCTTCCAGAGGCATCTAGGACCAGGAATTCCATCGCCCTGTTTGTCCCTTGGGCCAGAATATTCCAGAGGTATATAGGACTAGGCCTTCACCAAACCCTTCTTTCCTGCACACCAGAGACAGCCAGAGGTAGCAGAACCATGGGGAAACATGGTAACAAATCTCTACAAAAAGGCCTGACAGCCCAGAAGATGATACCAGGGATACTGAAATTGCAGAATCCAAAAATGAAAATGGCAAAAATGATGGTAACTTCTGGGCCCAGATATTGAGTGAATTAAAGCAGGAAATAAAGCAGGAAATAAAACAACACAAGAGCTACACCAACACATAGCTAAGCAAAAAGCAAGCCTTGAAAAGCAATTAGAGGAGACCAAAGAAGAAATGGAGAAACATGGTAACAAACCTCCTACAAAAAGACCTGACACACCAGGGACACTGAAATTGCATGATCCAAAGATGAAAATGGCAAAAAGCATGCTAACTGCTGGGCCCAGATAGTCAGTGAATTAAAGCAGGAAATAAAGCAGGAAATAAAACAGCGCAAGAGCTACACCAACACATAGCTAAGCAAAAAACAAGCCTTGAAAAGCAATTAGAAGAGACCAAAGAAGAAATATACCAGAAGATAATGAAGGCAATACAAGAAATTAGAGAAGAACACAACAGAGATATAGAAAAACTGAATACAGATATTCAGGAAATGAAAAACACAGGAAATAGTAAGCAACCACTTTAAACAACTTCAGAATAGAATGTTAGACCTAGAAAATAAAGTGACTGAGCTGCAACATACAGGCCATGAAGAACACAAAGTAAATAAGAAAGAAAGCGAATCATTACAATGGCTGATAGATGATTCAAGGAGAAACCACCTCAGAATTATGGGGATCAAGGAGAAGACTGAGGACAAAACAAAAGGCTTAAAGAACATGTTTAATGAAATAATGGAAGAAAATTTCCCAAATCTAAGAAAAGAAATGAACACGGAACTATTGCAGGCGTACAGAACACCAAACAACTTTGATCAGAAGAGATCCTCATCACGACAAATCGTAATTAAAATCCTAGAAACCCAACACAAAGAGAAAATACTAAAAGTGGTAAGAGAAAAACAGAAGGTGACCTACAAAGATAAGACCATCAGGATAACTGCAGAATTCTCAATCCAGACTCTAAAAGCAAGGAAATCATGGAGCAATGTCATCCAATCACTAAAAGAACATAAATGACAACCAAGGCTGCTATATCCAGCAAAATTATCTTTTAATTTAAAGGAAGAACTTAAAACTTCCCATGATAAAGAAAGCTTAAAGGAATTTGCAGACACTGAGCCAGTATTGCAGAGAATACTTAAAGGAAAGTTAGAAAGTGAAAGGGAGACCAGTGACACCAATGACCCCAAAGGAAAATCGACAACAGCTAGAGGAGAATGAGCTGAGAAAAAAGTATGTTAGTAATCAGAGAAATATGAGTAAATAAGTTATGAAAGTTAAAAAGTTCTGAAATAACTAAATTTGCCTTCATATCTGTTACTTTATATTTATGTGGTATAGATTTCAGTTCATTTACCGTAGCAATGTGATATAGTTTTAACTTTGTTTCATCGTAGCAATTCACTTATTAGGTCACTGATGAAAATTTATCCTAAGAAAACTGATTGATGTAAAGATAACCCTGTGAATGTAGAAATATTGCACCTTCCAGTATTCAGCTAAGGCATTTGAAATTTAACTTTTTTTCTTCTTCTTCTTTACCAAATTTACTAGTCTTTTGAACTACATGCTTGTAGTTATTTTCTAATGTGAACTGGTGGGTAAGGCCAGGTTTAAGAATAGCAACAAAGATACAACAAAATATAGGGGAAAAAACTTTTGGTAAATAGCCCATTGAAGGAATTGGTTGGATTCAGAGAAGAGGCATCAACGTTTAACTACTGTGACCCATTCAAGGAATAGGAAGCTGAGTTAGAATGCTGACTTAAGTGAAATGACTTAGGTGCTGAAGATTAATGTTAAACACTGTATGGTTTTTCTGACTTGGAAACCCCAAAACACATTCTTTGGAACCACATGAAGTGATTGCCGGAGTTGGGGGAAGGGACAGGGAGGGGGTGGGAGGGTAGAAAATGGGAAGGGATTGTAAAGTCGATATGATACATATGTGTACGAAACACCCAAGTTCATTGTTAATACTATGTATTACATATATACACATTAATAAAAATAGTGGGGAAAAAACAATAAAAAAAATTTAGCCAAGTCTCAGGCTACAAAATTAACACTAAAAAATCAATAGCTTTTCTCTATACTAACAATGAACTTACTGAGCAAGAACTCAGAAAAACAATTCCATTCTCAATAGCTCAGCAAAAAAATAAATACCTAGGAGTTTACCTAACCAAAGATATGAAGGACCTATATAACGAAAATTTCATTACATTGAAGAAAGAAGTTATAGGAGACACTAGAAAATGTAAAGGCATCCCTTGCTCTTGAATAGGCAAAATAAATATAGTCAAAATGACTATACTACCTAAACTGATATACAGATTCAATGCAATTCCTATCAAAATACCTACAAGTTTCTTCAAAGAACTTGAAACAACAATTCTTAAATTCATATGGAACCAAAAGAGACCAAGAATAGCCAAAGCAATCCTGAGCAACAAGATCAAGGCAGGAGGCATTAGAGTTCCAGGCATCAGGCTGTACTATAAAGCCATAGTTGAAAAAACAATTTGCTACTGGCTCAAAAATAGACAGACCAGTGGAACAGAATTGAAGACACAGAGACAAACCCAAATACCCTCAATTACTTTATCTTCGACAAACAGGCCAAATGCATACAATGGAAAAAGGACAGCATGATCAACAAATGGTGCTGGGAAAACTAGACATCCACATGCAGAAGAATGAATCTAGTCACACAACTATTACCATGCACCAAAATCAAATCAAAGTGGATCAAAGACCTAGACATTAAAAATGAAACACTGAACCTTCTAGAAGACAAATTAGGCAAATTTCTAAAAGACATAGGGGTAGGCAAAGACTTTCTTGACCAGACACCAAGAGCAAAAGAAATTATCTTCATTATTAACAAATGAGACCTTGTCAAATTAAAAAATTTCTGCACAGCAAAGGAAACTATCAACATTGTAAAAAGAGAACCAACAGACTGAGAAAAAATATTCACCACCAACATTTCAGATAAGAAGCTCACAACTAGAATATACAGGGAGCTGAAGAAAAATAAGCCTACCAAAATAAAGGATCTTACTGAAAAGTGGGCAAATGAAATGAAGAGGCAGTTCACTCACGAAGAAGCATAAAAGGCCAACAGATACATGAAAAGATGTTCAACATGTCTAGCCATAAGAGAAATGCACATCAAAACAACGCTAAGATACCATCTCACCCCAGAGAGAATGGCCTATATCAACAAGTCAAATAGCAATCAGTGCTGGCGAGGCTGTGGGGAGAAAGGAACCCTCCTGCACTGCTGGTGAGAATGTAAATTCGTAAAACCACTCTGGTAAGCAGTAAGGAGACCTCTCAAAAGACTGGAAATAAATGTCCCCTTCGATCCAGTGACACCCCTCCTGGGAATATATCCAAAAGAGGCCAAAACAACACACAACAGAGATGTATGTATACCCATGTTCATAGCAGCACAACTAACAATAGCTAAAATATGGAAGTCACCAAAATACCCACCAACAGACCAGTGGATACATAAATTGTGGTATTTATACAAAATGGAATACTATGCATCAATAAAGTTCAACAGCATGGAGGATTTTGCAAGGAAATGAAAGAAACTTGAGAACATCATGCTTAGTGAAGTGAGTCAGAAGCAGAAGGTGAAACATCGAATGGTCTCTCTGATATGAGAGTCCCAGATCACAACTCTTGTAGAACTTAAGACGAAAAACAAAGTGAAACCGTGGGGTAGGGTGGGGGAGGAGGAAGGGAGGGGAGGTTAGGGAGAGGGACAAAAAGAGAGTGGGAAAGCCCTTGTCACCTTGACAAGATACGTATGTGCACAAAATACTCAACTCCATTGTAAACCTTAAATTTTGCATGTATACATATCAATAAAATGGGGGGAAAAGATGTGAAGAGGTTTCAAGAAGGAAAAAATAAATAAAAAGAAACCAATGACTCTGAACCTTGTTACAGTAAATTCAATACCTTACCACTGAACTACTCAGCTGTCATTTTCTCATAATGGAGACTGAACCCAGGACTTTGTGCATGCCATGCAAAGTATTCTACCACTAGGCGACAAACTCAGCCCTTTTTTTTTTTTTAATCTTCGGTAGGGTCTCCCTAAGTGGCCCAGTCTCCCCAACCTAAGATCCTCAGCCTCCCAAGTAGCTAGAACTACAGGCTTTAGACTTTTTTATTCATCTTATGAGACCAGGCTCTCACTACGCTGCCCGGGCTAACCTAGACTGGACTTCTGAGTTCAAGGATCCTCCCAGCTTGGGCATCTAAGCAGGTGGGACCAAAGTCACAAGCCATGAATGCTTGGGTCAACTACTCAGAATGGGGATAGGGACAATTAATATGATTCTATCTCAAAAAGCATATAAAATGCACACTTTTAGGCAATTAACAAAAGAACATGCAGTTAAAAAAGTCTCTTCTCCTTCTCATTCTTCTTCTTCTTTTGCTTGAGACAGGGTCTTGCTCTGTGGTCCAGGCTGGTTTTGAGCTCACTACGTAGCCCAGGCTGGCCTTGGACTCATGGCAACCCTCCTACCTCAGCCTCCCAAGCGCTGGGATGACAGGCGTGAGCCACCATGCCTGGCTTCACATTATCTTTTCTTAAGTAGCTCTGCATCTCCACCTGTGCAAGGGCTGGTAAAGATAAAGCAGGACACTACAAACCCTGGCACACAAACTAATTCACCACAATTCCCTATCCCATATTCAAATATAAAAAGTAATCACATGTTTTTCATTCCCAGAACAGTGAAAGTGAGTTTAAAAATACATCTGTGAATGCATGTACATACATACATAAACATTTTTCCAAAACACCTGAAAAATTATATACTTCCCTAATTCAGCAAGCATATCCTAAGAATGAGACCATTCTACTAAACTCACAATATTGTTTCACACTTAAGAAAATTAACAACCCATAATTAAATCTACCTCATATTTTCACTAATACCCTTTCTTGGAAGCTACTTGAGCTCATGAGGTATCCTCATTGCCACTGGGGTATCATTGCCTCTAGGTAATATCAGCAAAATATTTAGGATTTTTTTCTTAAACAGTCATGAATTTTTACTATTTTTCCCCTTAATCTGTGGTACTGGGGATAGAGCCCAGGGCCTTCACACTGAGCTACAACCCCAGCTCATTTTATTTCTGGTTTTGTAACAGGGTCTTACTATGTTGTTAGGTTGCCCAGGCAGGGCTTGAGCTTATGATCTTCCTGCCTAAGCCCCCTTAGTGCTGGGATTACAGGTGTGCGCCACCACACCAGGTTTTATGTGGTGCTGGGGAATCAAACTCAGGGCCTTGTGCTTGCAAGGGAAGTGCTTTAGCCACTGAGTCATTCCTCCAGCCCAGTTGCCAAAGGTTTTACAGAGAGAAGTGTTACACACAAAATACTACCTAAAGATCAATAGGGCCACAGACAGGCTAGAGGGGTGATAAAAGCAGGCTCTGGAGCTCTCTAGTGTGATGCCACCAGGATCCCAATGAGGTGGTGGCAGAGAGAAGGGTAGTATTTTTAAGACAGTCTTGCATAATTTCAAAGAGTAATTTACAATCTGGTTGTTGAGGAAATCCACTACACAAGAGTTATGTAATTCAGAAAAGTGATTATTTTTAAAATCATAAAGAGACCTTAATGATCATTCTGTCCAATGGTTCTCAAATCCAGCTGGTAAGCAGAATCATCCAGAGCTCATTATAAATATATTCTTTTTTTTTAAATACAAACATTCTTGTGGGTCTGCGGATGTGGCTCAGTGGCACACATACACAAGGCTAGGTTTGCTTCTAGTACCACAAACCAAACAAAAAACATTCTTGAGTCCAGAATTGTGTTCCCGTGAATCTGGATGCTGCTGAAGAATTTGAAAGTTAACAAGCACTCCTGTTGACTGGTGTTATTTAGAGACTGCTGATCCAGTTAACCTTTTCACTTCACAGATAAGAGGCCAAGACAGTAGGAAATTACCATCTATGGCAGAAAGGCCTTTACAACCAGATCTGAAATCCAAAAGAAAGAAAGAAAGAAAACTCTGACTGCAAAAAAACTTTTAACCTTTTATATGACAAGCTTCCATTATATGACAAACTAAGGTACACACACCAAGAACTCATGTGCTGGTTGTCAGGGTGGTGATGCTGAGAGGTGTTAGGACTTTCAGTCGTGAGGCCAAGTGCAAATAACTGGGTGACTGGGATACTACTCTTGGAAGGAATATAGATCTGGTTAGTTCTGAGACAGTGGGCTGTTGAAAAGTGAGGCCACCCACACCCTCCCTTAGTCTCTTCTGCATGTGGCAGCTCCCTTCTTGTCTCTCTGCCATACTGTAATGCTGCCATAAGGACCTTTACCAGAGGCTGAGCCAAATGGCTCATCCGATCTTGAATCTCAGCCCGCAAACTATAAGCCAAGTTAAGAATCTTTTCTTCGTGGATTACCCATGCTCCTTTAGGTGGCCCCTCATATATGCTTCTGTAAGTAACCCCAATAAGTTCACGGGTTCACCAAACTGACTTTAGTGCAATCGCTACCCTGGCCCATCTGCTGTGCCCTAACTGTGGAGAACAGATGTTTGGCGTTCACTCCTCCCCAGGAAAAGATATTCCCGCAACACATGGGAACACACTAATACGCTCCTGTAAACAAAAGCAATGGATAAAATGTTTTTTTGAATAGACTATCACAATGCCCCATGAAGGCTTATGAAAATAAAATGAAAGTAATCCAAAAAAATGGTCTGAGTTGGAAAAAGAGGCAAATACCTGAAGTAAGAGTTGGTAAGGCTACATGGATAGCCTGCCTGCCAATAGGATTTAAAGCAAGAAATTACAGAGCTTTCAGCAAGGCAAAACATTCAAAAGCTATCTGTTGTTAGGACCCATTCTGTTTTTCATTTCTACCCCAGAAGAAAATTAGAACAAGAGAAGACACCAGGAGAGAAGAGGGAACTCAATTCCAAGGAAGAGCTGCTGCTCCTCGGGTCCACTTCTCTTTTCTTTCCTTCTCCTCTGGGATTCAGCTGAGGCCATTCTAAGTTAGCAGATAAATGCTCAATAAATGTAATGAAAGCTTATAGTTGCTTAGATAAATTTCCCTCTTCCTAAATCTCCTAAATAAATAAATTTCCCTGTCCCTGTTCAATAATTCTGACTTATTAGCCTTATTGTCTTTTGTCAATATAACTTATCTCAAAGGCAGCTTTTATGCACATAAAAAGTTTATTACAGTTAACTGATTAACACTAAGGCTTAAGGCTCTAAGTTCAATAGAGCTGAGCAGCCTAAAGGCTTTAATTTCTTCTTTATGGTACCATGAGTTGAACGCAGGGCCTCTTGCATTCTGGGTAAGTGCTCTACCATGAATTACATCCCATCCTCAGCCTGTATTTCATTTTACTGTATTTACTTCATTTTCTTTTCAGACAAGGCCTTACTAAGTTGCCCAGGATAGTCTAGGACTTGCAATCTTCCTCCCCCAATCTCCAAGAACTTACAAGGAACCTATTTTAAATGAGGGTCACAAATTAACCTTCTGAGATTCCTCATTATGTCAAATTACCAAAAACATTACATCTTTAAGTCTAACAAATTTAAAAATGTACTGAGCACTGATCATGTAGTACTTTTTACAAATGTACTTTTAAAATATTTAATTCTTAAACAACTTTACAAGGTAGGTGCCAGTATTTTGCTCATTTTACAGATAAAGACACTGATGAAAGAGAATATGGAAAGTTCCCACAGTAACACAGCTAATTCGTAGTGGAAACACCTCACTGAAGGCTTTAGGGAACAGATCCATGAAACAGTCCTATAGCAACAGAACTAATATGGAGAAAACTCTGAAGACAATCGAACCACTGTCAGAAGACAATATAAAGATCAGTGAGGTTCAAGGACCAGTGCCCATCAGTTTCACAAGTGTTCACCAAAGCTGGGCATGGCGGTGCACACTTGTAATCCCAGGACAGTGGGAGGCGGGGGCAAGATCACATATCCAAGCCCTGGACAAATTAGCAAGATCCTCTCTCAAAAACAAAACTTTCCACTGATGCTTAACACCAACGAGAAAAATATAAATTAAGTATGTAACACACTGAGTCTGAGGACACTAACACTGACTGCATTGTCAATCTCATGATAACCTTTTAGTCCTATCATATTAATGTCTTAGGAAGCAGAGGGAGAAGGGAGGAAGGAGACGCAGCGGAGCACACCCTCTGAGACACACCCCCCCCCCCCCCCCCCCCCCCCCCCCCCCCCCCCCCGAGATCTGCCCCTCCCGGCACAAAACTCATCAAGGGAATGACGTACTTGAACTGATTTATTCAAATGCCTTCCAAATACATGTGAGGGGTGTTTTTAATCCAAACCATACCAAAATATGCACAATTTTGGGATACACCCTGACTTTTAAAATGTTAAAATATGAAAATGAAGAATCATTATTATTATTTGGTCAGAGAAGCGTTGACGGTTGTGGTGAGAAGAACAGAAAAAAGCACGTTGGTTTGTTTCTTCTCTGAAGGTCTACAGGGAAGAAAATGGAAACAGGCTAAAGTGTCTACGACCTGACTGCTGAATTTCTATACAATCATTAGAAGATGTTTTGGGGGCTGGAGGAATGGCTCAGGGGTTAAAGCACTTGCCTAGAAAGAGCTAATTCAAGCACTAAGTACCCAAGTTTGATTCCCCAGCACAACAGAAGCATGCCTGTAATCCCAGCACTCAGGAGGCTGACGCAGGATTGCCCTGAGTCCAAGGACAGCTTGGGCTCCATAGTGAATTCAGGATGAGCCTGGGCTACATAGTGAGACCCTAGAGTGAGACCCTGTCTCAAAAAAAATTTTTTTTTAAAGTAAAGTAAAAAGATGTTTTGGAACGTTTTTCTAAAACACAGGGACTTGTGCTTCTACTAAATGAGTGACATGTTTCTCTCAGACTAACGTCCTGTTAAGAGCAATAGCAAACTAAGACAAAAGAAAAAATGTCTGCTTTGAGGACATAGGTTTTGTCAACTCCTAGAGAGAAGGTGTGGAGGTCAGCTTGTGTCAGCTTAGACTGGCTACAGCTCCCGGTTACGGGAACAGTAATCCAGGTATCCAGGAGATGTGACTGCTCTAAGGAAGATCATCCTGGATGATCTGAGAGGTCCTCATGAAATCAGCTGAAAGGCCTAAGGGTGGAGCGGACGCTTCTCTCAGAAGACATTCCACCTGTGGCCAGCAGCTTCCGCTCCTGCCCACAAACTCAAGCCTGTCATCCTGACGACCAAGCCCCAAGACTAAGTAAGCCAACTTCTTGCAATAAGCATTTCTACATATACGGACACACTACTGGTTCTGTTTCTTGGGTAAAATCCTGGAGAAGGAGGAAAACAAACTTAAGGAGAGCGTGACATTCTGCACCACGTCCCTGCCCACGTACTGTCAGCTGGAAAGCAGCTGCCCAGAGGCTGTGGAGCACAGCAGAGCAGAAAGAGGCACTGAGAGGTTGTGAGAAGCTATACAGCGCTTCTGTCGCCGCAGGGTGCTGGAGGCCAACACTGGCAAGGCATTCCCGGCAGGAAGCACCCTTACCTAAAATAATCTAGGTTTCTGGATGGGAGCCTAAACGTAAAATCTTATAGCAAAAGTGGCAAACTTTTCCAGGAAAAAGCCTCGTGTTTTAGATCTTGTGGTCCAAACTACATGATGCAAAAGCAACAACAGATAATCAGTCACTAAGTGTGACCGCGCGCATATTACACAAATAGGCAATGGGCAGTAGGCTGTCCAGCCTTGCCACAGGAGAGGTAAGCACTGCTACTCATATATCTGACCTAATCTGCACCAACAACTGCAGAATATCGATCTTTTTGACCATACCCTGGCAATAAAGTCTCAACATATGGAAAAGGATTGAAATCAAACCTTAATGTTCTCCCCAACACAATGGAGTAAGTTAGGTATCTATAACAAAATAAGAATATCTCTTAATATTGGACTAAATGACCCACTTCTGAATAACCCCAGCTCATAAAAATAAGCCATAATGGTATGCAGAAAATACGGGGGCTGGAGGAAAGGAACAGCGGTTAAAGCCTCTGTCTACAAGCCCAAGACCCTGAGTTGATTTCCCAGCACCACACAAACTGGGCATGGTAATGCACGCCTGTAATCCCAGCAGAGGGGAGGCTGAGGCAGGAGGTCTGCCACAACTCCATGGCTAGGATGGACTCCATAGGGAGTTCAGGACCAGCCTGGGCTACACAGTGAGACCTTGTCTCAAAAAAACAAAAAAAGAAAAAGGAAAAGGAAAGAGAAAGAAGAGAAAAAGAAAAAGAAAAAAATAGTTTGGACCAAATGAAAATTAAAACACAATACATCAGAACTTGCTGAGTTATAAAAATGTGTAGCTTTAAGGTATATTAGAAAAGAATAAAAAAAAGATCAAAATACCCTCTTAAGGAGGTAGTAAAATACTCATCCCAATAGCATACAAGCAAAGAAATACAAAGCTGGGCACAGGGGCACGTATCTATATTCCTAGCACTACAGGAAAGCTGAAGCAGAAGGATCACAAGTTCAAGTTCTGAATAAACTTAAAGTGGATTCAATCCACAGTACTGGGGGAAAAAAAAATACTGAAAAAGCACCTGAAATGCTCCAAAGGACAAAACTGATTTAGGTATGAGGACATAGTAGAAAATTCTGTAACATAAAACTTTGTTTCATGCACAAAATTATTAAAAATATTATACAATATTATTCAGACTAGGCCTGGAGGCACAGACCCATGAGCCCAGCCCTCTGGAAGGCTGAGGCAGAAGGATCCTAAGTTCAAGCCCAGCTTAGGCAACTCAGCCACTTCATGAGCCCCTATCTCAAAATAAAAATTTAAAGGGCTTGGGGATTTACTCAGTGCAAAGGACCTAGGCTGAGTTCCTACTATCACACAAAATAAATAAATAAATAAAAAGATTACCTTTAGGTATATGTATATAAAACACAAATGAATTTTATAATTAGACTTGAGTTCCATCTCCAAGATACCTCATGTATGTGCAATGGAAAATCCTGAAATGCAAAGCACTTCTGGTGCCAAGAATTTCAAACAGTGAATATCCAGCCTGTACCATGAATGAAAAAAAAAAAAAAAACAATTATAATTCTACAAGTTCAAAAAGATGAGCACTTACTCTATACAGCTTACACATTAAAAATTAGATGAGAGGAGAATTCTAGTTTATTGAAACTGGCAAAGAAAAGTTTGTAAGTCTAAAAAGTTCATCTAGTAAATTATGACTTAGCAAATTCTCTTGTACCTCTAATAAAGAAATTCTCTTATACCTCTAATAAAGAAATCACATCCTTCTCCAGAGAACAGAAAAAGACTATTTCCTAACTTGTGTTCTAAGGCCAGCATAACGTTGACCCAAAATCTAATGAGGACATTACCAAAAGAGCCTACGGGCCACTCTTTCTTATGAAAAGCTGCAAAAGTCCTAAATTAATTATTAGAAAGGCAAATCCAGATACATGAAAAAAGATGACAGAGGTTGGTCTAACGTTCAAAAGCCAACTGATTTCACCAAATGAAGGATTAAAAAGAAAAATGTTTCAGGATACTAGCTAAAAGCATGGAAAAGTATTAATATGCTAGGCTGAAACGATAAATGCACTCAAAGAAAAAAGTAAAAATATTATTCTCCCTTAATTATAGGATTATATAATCATTTTTAAAAGTATTATTTCATTGAATGTCTCTAAGTCTCTAAAATGAATGTGTTATTACTTTTCAGTCTCATGCTCTACTGACTGAGGAAGGCAGGCACCTTGTTACTGTTCTTGTTTTGTTTTGTTTTTAGACAGGTTCTCTAGCTCTGCAGTCCAGGCTGATCCTGACCTCAGGACAATCCTCCTGCCTCAGCCTCCCCAGTGTTGGTATTACAGGCATGTACCACCATGTCCAGCTTTATGTAGAGCTGGGGAATCGAACTCAGGACCTTGAGCTTGCTAGGCAAGCGCTTTAACCAATAAGGCTATTCCTCAGTCCATGTTATTACTTTTAAAATAAGAAAACATAATAGAGATTTCAAGAAAATCAATGTTGGAATCGCCAGAATGTTTTTCTTAAATGTTTAAAACATTTTAAGAGCAAAAGTTAAAAGGTGAAATAGAAACGAATGCATCAGCACATTATCTTAGTGAGTTTCTCCTTGCTGGGATGAACACTCGACATCTACAACTTCAGGGAAGATTCATTTCAGCTCGCAGCTTCAGAAGGTCACAGTCAGCTCAAGAGTGTTAGGCAGCTGGGAAATGGCGGGATCACGTGGCAGGGATGCAGCCAGGTCCGGGGCATCTAACCTGTAAAACTAGCTAGACATTGGAACCTTAAGTGAATTTTTAAAAAAATAATCTTGGGTATCATAAATGGCATTTGCCATCTTGTTTGTCCCTTCACTGCACATGTCAAGCTTCAGCGTTCCTTCCCTTAGCTCCCACTCCTCACCTTCATGGTCACATCACATTCTCCTTCAATCTCCAATTTCCAGACGCACACACTGCTCCTGCAGTCATATCAGAGTCTCTACCCTTCCTTCATTCACTTTTAATTTCTCTGGCCCCTGTTCTTTTTGAAGCACTTTTCCAGCAGTAACCAAGCAGGGAGAATGCTAGGTGAGGAGCCGCAAGTCCCCCCCTCCGCTGCCTATGTGTCTGAAAGATAAGAGATGGCACTAGGACGCCTGTCACAGCATCCCTTACCCCTGAGCCTCATGGTTGGTTCTTCCAGCTAGAAATCATTCCGTTCTCCAAGTCCCCTCAGCGTTTCACTAGTTAGCCAAGGAGAGGTCAGGAAAGGCAGACCCGGCCTAGACAGAGACCCCTATCAGGAATCTAGGGCTTCCAATGGAAGACATGACATTTTGTCAATCAACAGAAAGAGATCCCTAAACAGGAGAAATCAGATACCAAAAGGCTCCAAAGACAGGTCAAAGGTCAGAAGCACACGCCTCACTTTAACTCCATCTCTATAAACCGATTTGAAGGGGTAATAAGAAACATAAGAAAAAGCCTTGGCGTGTCCAGCCTTCCTTCCTGCCTTAAGGGGCAATGCAACTGAGGTATGTTTGCAATACTGTTGATTAAAAATACGGCAATGGCTGCCCTGGTTCTGTGGAAACAAGACTGAGTGGGCTGGAAGGATGAAGATCTGGCCTAATGGCAAGGCTTAAGCCCTGATGACATTGGAGAAAAGAGGCCCAGGAGGCCAAAGGAGAGGTTAATGAGGCCCAGGCGACCTATACACAACCAGGACAAGTATGAAAGTCGTTTCCTACCCTGGCATCAGGGTTCAAGAAGACACTATCTTTTCTTGCCTTCCAGAAAGTCAAGGTTTCCAGGCCTCTGATGGGTTAGGGACAAGGAGGTTTATGTTGAAAGGGATCACGGAGTTGTGCAGTTTCTAACCCAGGCCAATGGTGTTTTCCCCAGATCACAAGGAAGGGGTTACTTGCTTAAAATGCAGACTGTGGGACCCACCAGAGAGCTCTGGAATCAAATTTCTCAAAGTGGTGCCGGAGTACTGTGACCTTATTAAGGAACAATGTTACCTATGAGAACTACCTACTGCCTAGGTTGGGGGAATCTAATTAAGGATTCAGACTGATCAAACTGATATTACTCCTACACGCTGGAGGACCATAAGAAAAATCAATTTTCCAGATAACAGATGCAGGTAAAGGTTTAACAGCGAAAAGAAATTTAAAATATACTTTTATAGCTAGTTAAACCATTTCTTCAGAAAAGCCTTGTTTATCCTTAGCCTGCTAGATGGTCACTGGATTTTATTTAAAAATGAATCGGTTCTGGTGCACACCTGCAATCCCAGCACTCAGTGGGGCTAAAAAAGGATCACAAGCGCCAGCCCAACAGGGGCGATTACGAGAATCGATTAGACCCTCTCAAAATAAAATAAAGTGAAAAGGGCTGGGAACGTAGCTCAGGGCGCGCGCGCGCACACACACCCCACATTCGGAATAAAAATTACAAATTCCAAAATAGATTTTCTGACAGTGTAGGGCTACTGGGATTGCAAAACCTAAAGGCACTGTCTGCTCTAAAAAGTAAGTTTTTATTTAAAAGAAAACCAGCAATTACGGGGGTCGCCAGCTTTTTGGTTTTATTTTCTCTCCAAGACACGGATAGAAACTAGACATTTTTGGGTGGCAAAGAAGGATGTCAGATGCCCGGGTGAAAAGGCCCTAGCAAAATGAACTTTCCTCCCTCGACAGCGTCTGAGGCAGTCCGATCACTCCACCACTTTAAATGGATTTTAGTTAAATTGCCAGAAAAAAAATTTAAAAAGCGATTTTGCAAAAACGCTGTCGCCACACACTCCGGGACTCCAGTCCCCTCTCCTACGCGGGAAAAGCCCCCAAAGGGCCGCGGAGAGCCGGCAGGGTACGCGGCTGCCCCCAGGCCAGTGTCCCCCAGGCCGCCTCAACGCCTCACCCCGATCGCCCCATTGTCAGACTTGCCCACTCCGCCAGGAAGCGGCGCCCTGAGTTCGATCCGCGGCCTGCCACCGCGTCCGGGCGACGTCCGGAGGAGACGGCCCACCCGCACCATGAAGGCCCCGCCGGGTCGCCCGCGACTTACTCTTCGCTCCCCGACGCGCTCCCGCGCCCGGGCCGCGCCGCCCCCAGCCGCCGCCACCACCGCCAACGCCGCCGAGGGACCCGCTGTGCCACCGCCGCCGCGCCAGCCCCGACCCCGCCCCGGCCGGCGCGGCCACCGGCTGAGTCACCTGGCACTTCACATTAAGAGTCCTCGGCGCGGCGCATGCCGGGAAGGCCGCGCTCCCTTCCGTTCCCCGCCTCTACGCTCCGCCCCTCGGTGGGCGGGCCCAGCCCTGCGCGCAGGCGCAGAACGGTTCCCCCTCGTTCTTGCCAGGTTAGGTCGTGCGGATCCGCATTTTCGGTGATTAAAGGCCAAACGTGGAAATGTTGGTTTTGTAAAGTAAGCTCGTGCCGGCCCGGGACAGCTAGTGATGACCGGGAAATGGGGATCCCGTTGCCGGGCAGGGTGAGAGTGCAGAGGGAGGGAAATGGCTGGGATTCCTTAAACATTTTGCTAGCCAAGCACCTACCCTGACCAGAAGAAAGAGGGGAACGACTATTGTTTCAAATCTTGGGGTTCTCGAGCGACTGAAGTTGACCTACAGGTGTCCAATCAGCTCGAAGCAAATAAAACTGGTTGTGTTAGATTAAAATATGTCAACCACAACCTAAATCTAAGCGTAATCCGTGTCCTATAAAACGAATGGAAAGAAAATGGTTTGTAGTGGCTTTTCTACTTCAAAGAAAAATCGTACTTCAAAAAATAAATCGTGATTTCGCAAACTGATGTTTTTTAACTGATGTTGAAAGCCATATAAACAAATAGGTTACTTTTTTTCCTTTGCAAAAGTCTGGACACTAATTCGGAGCTAAGGATTCGGCGTGGACTAGACACGGAAGGCAGGGGAGGATTCGGAGACGCTCATTGCAGTAGGTTGCAGGGGTTGACGGATGCTTGCACAGCAACATTGCTTTATCAGGGTAAACAACTTTAATTTCCAAAACTGAAGACATAACTCTTCAGTGGAATTCGGTTTCAGAGAGCTGGAGCGTTTGTGGTTTCTGTTCTGTGGATTGAAGCCAGAACCCTCCTGTGTGCTACAAATGCTCCACCCTTGAGCTGTGTCCTGGCTCTGTCACTTAACGTGTAACGACTATAAACGGCACTGGGATTATATCAGTTACCGCGGGTGAGGCACTGACTCCCGCAGCAGCCGACCTTCATGTGGTGACCCAGTATTTGCACCTGCTCAGGGACAGCAGGATTGGAAAATGAATCCTACAAGGACTTTAAATCTTGACCAGCCTGAAGTGTCCTTTTCAACTAAAATTTCATTGGCCGAACTAGTCACATGGCTCTCCTAGGGAAAGGGATTAAGTATATGTGGTGGACACATAACATTGTCTCTGCCAAGATGTTCTAATAAAGTAAATATAAACCATTGAAGTTAGTATCAAGTGGCATAGATGATTATTAGAGCAAATGTTTTTATTTACATTCATATAAAATATAGCGTATAAGCTTCTAGCCAAAAGAAAGAAAAACCCAAGCTGGATATGGCCTCAGGTCTGTAATCCCAATACTGGGGAAGCTGAGGCAGGAGGATTGCCATGTGTTCTGGACCAACCTGGGGTACAGAGTGAGTGAGATCCTGTCTCAAAAATAAATACATAGATTACTTTCATTTTGAAATTTTTAGAAGGGCATTCAAGGAGGTATCTTAAGTACTCCTTATCAAAATGAGTACTAACATCTTTTAATATTTGAGACTGAAGGGTTCTACTTTGGACTTAAATTTTATGTACAATAATATCATACCAGACCTGCTACATTGTTTTGGATAGATATCAGGGAGATGGCAAATAAGAATTGTATATCTCCAGAAAGCACCAGTGTGTTCTGATTTTTATCATTTTCTTCCCAAATGAGTTTATTCCCCAAATCCTAAATCTCTGAAGTGTTATTTGTAATCTGAAAGTGATGAATTCCAAGCTCAAATTGGTAGACATGGAGTTTTCAGTTTTGATAATGGCTAGCCAGTCTGGGGCACAGGCTGGTAATTCCAACACCCTGGAAGGCTGAGGCAAGAAGATTGCAAGTTGAAGCCCAATCCTGGACAATTTAGAGAGTTAGCAAGGCCCAGAGTTGGCAAGACCCTATATCAAAAGTCTTCAGAAGAGCTTGCTGTAGCAAGAAAATCTAACCTCTTTTATCATTCTCTTCTTGAAGCAAGCTGTTATATAGACCTAAGCAATTCTGTAAAAAAAACTAAAATAAAAAAAGATGGGCTGTGGACACAGTGCAGTGTAAAGACCTTGGCTCTGTCCCCAGTGCCACACACACACACACACACACACACACACACACACCCAGACCATGTAATTTATCTCATTCAGTGAGTTGTTTCCTTACATAGAGCACCTACTACCAGTAAAAATGTTTTACATTAAACTTCTCAACAACCACAGGACATAGATTGTATTGCTACACCTCTTTACAAATGAAAATAAGAAAAGAACAAGTAGTGTTTCGCCAGGGCATATTGATACACACCTATAATTGGGAGGCTGAGGCAGAAGGATCACAAGTTCAAGCCCTGCCTAAGCAGCTTACCAAAAGCCTATCTCAAAATAAAAAATAATAAAAGGGCAATAGATGTAGCCCAGGGCAATGGTCATGGGTTCAATCCCCAGGACCACAAGAGAAAAAAATAGTAATGCTTAAACATTAAACTGGTAACCCACCCCGTCATCTGATCTTGGCACTTTCCCAGAGCACCTGAAAATCTTTCAGCTATTAGTACCAAATAATTCATGTTAGTTTTATCTTAAGAAAATAGTCTTGGGGATGGAGGAATAGCACAGCAGTGAGAGCCCCTGACTTTGATTCCACAGCACCACATAAATCAGGCATGGTGGTACATACCTGTAATCCCAGCATTCAGGAGATTGAGGCAGAAGAATTGCTGCACATTTGAAGCCAGCCAGGTTCCCTAGTGAGCTCAGGACCAGCCTGGACTACAGAACAAGACCCTGTCTCATAAAAAGTCTTAAAATAATATCTGTTACTAGTGATCATATAAAAGCTAATTTGCTTTCAACTATATCATGAATAAATATAAAAACATACCAAAAATCAAAATGCTTATTTTTCGTAACTAAATGCTTTAGTTCATGTGACCACTAGGATCACTTCTGACATACCAAGTAACATTTTTTTTACAAGAAGGAGTAAAAGCTCCTGCTGTCGGGGAGGGGATCTCGAGTGCATTGCCCCAACAATTTTTGAAAATATTACCAACCAACCACCTTTAACAGTAGTCTAAAATTGTGCACTAATATATGTATAAATAATTATTTCATTTCTGACTTAGGAGAGGGGCTGGAATTGGCCAAAAACAGATTTACAGGAATCATTTGACTTCCACTCCATCAGTTCACCTTTGTTAACCATCTTGCACGAAATTTATAAGGTTTAAGGACCAACAGGAAACAAAAACTGTGCCTCGAACCCAAACCTATGCGGCAAATCAAGAATTACATTTCTGGTGTTGGAGGCAGAGCTCAGCAATTACAAGCACTTGCCTGGCAAGTATGGAACCCTGGGTTCAGTTCCCCCATGCCACGTAGGCTGGGCATGATGGCACATGACACATCTGGAGAAAATAAATGAATAAATAGAAAATAAAAGCCTGCACCACTGGGCCTGGCTCAATTTTATTTATTTGTTTATTTATTTATTTGGAGACAGGGTCTCACTCTGTAGTCCAGGCTGGTCCTGAACTCACTATGGAGCTCAGGCTGGACTGAAGGCAGTCTTCCTGCCTCAGCCCCCGCAGAGTGCTAGAATTACAGGCACGCGTCACCACCCCCAGTTTATATGGTGCTGGGGAATAGGATTCTGGGCCATGCACTTGTTAGACAAGCGCTTTAACCTCTGTGAAATCCCTCCAGCCCCTGGCTCAATTTTTTAAAAAATTAATTATATTTCTAGTGGTATTGGTCATTAAATTTTTATTAATATGTTGCTGGACATGGTGGTACATGCCTGTAATTTCGGCTATTTGAAAGGCTGAGAATTGCAAATTCAAGGCCAGCTTGGGCAACTTAGTGGAACCTGTTTCCAAAATAAAAAGGCTGGGGGACTGGAGGAATGGCACAGCAGTTAAAGCATTAAAGCACTTGCCTTGCAAGCACAAGGCCCTGAGTTCAATTCCTCAGAACCACATTAAGCCAGGCGTGGTGGCGCACACCTATAATCCTAGTAGTGGGGAGGCTGAGACAAGCAGATTGTCCTGAGTCCTAGGCCAGCCTGGGCTCCATAGTGAGATCAGGACCAGCCTGGGCTACAGAGTGAGACCCTGTCTCAAAAAGAAAAAAAGGCTGGGGACATAGTTCAGTGATAGAACACTCACAGCATATGATCGAGACCCTGATTCCATCCTCTGCACCAAAAACAAAATCATTTGTTAATACAATTCTACTCTAAATATGACTTCAGCACACCTTTTAGTCTGTTGTGCAAGGAATGGGTCTCCTACAGATGTCATGGCCACCTAGCCGCCGCCCAAAACATGCAGCACCCCAAGGCATACAGAGCCGCTGACTGCAGTATCTCTTCCCCAGTGGAACTGTGAAAAGTTTTGTGTGGCTACGGGTGATCAAAGAGGAGGTGGGGGGCAGTGAATGTGCCTGAGATTCTTCCACGATTAGATGCAACCACACTTGAATGACAGGTATGAACTTGTATCACCTCCTTGTAATATCATAGAAAGAAGCAGACAGTATGTGCTCCCCCTGCCTGGGAAGGAAGCAGGATCAGGAAGGGCCCTCTAGGGCCACCTAGGTGGGGAGAAAGTGCTGTTCTGGACCTGGTGGTCGGTACAGGGTGTTTGCCTTCGACCAATTCATTAAGGCAAACATTTCTTTTATGCGGTTTTCTGTTTCCATTTATTATAAAGATTTCCAAAGAAAAGGTCTAGAAGGAGAGGTTAGTCTTACCCAAAGCCTAAATGTATCCTAAGCTATTTGTAAATGTGTATCCACGTGCTTTTCTGGGTCAATATAAAAGTTAAAGTGCTGAAATCTGCTCTAAGAAAAAGAATCTTTGAAAGATACTGCACGTTGTAATAGAGTTTTGGAATTTTATTTAGACATTTGTCTTTTTGTGGGGAAGTGGAGCTGGGCATGGTGGCATATGCCTGTCATCCTAACTATTCAGGAAGCTGAGGCAGGAGAATCTAAAGTTTGAGGCCAGCCTGGGCAAACTCTGGATTTAATCCCAAGTACCTCCTCCCACCAAGAAAAAAAAAATTTAGACTTTTTAAAATTACACAGGACATTCAGCTTGAGATCCCAGAATCAAATGCACCTAACAAGCAGAGTCCGGTGGGCAGGTGGAAGGAAGCACCAGAAAGTGCCACCATGGCCAGCACAGAGCTGGGTGGAAGGCGATAGCCTGTTTATCGCTGTACTCCAGTTACTGGTTCACAAACAGACTGGGCGCCCCGTCTCATGAGCCAGCCCTGAAGCTCACATGTCTCAATGTTTGTGAACACACCGTGCTCATTCTTGAATCCCACACTACAAGGGAATGCTGGGAAGGCTTTTGTGACCTGGTAATAAGTTTTAAATAAACTGAGCTTGAAAAGGAAAACAAGATTCTTGTTATCCCCTGAACCACCATAGAAAACCCCAAGTTTTGTTTTGTTTTGTTTTTTTAATACAGGGTGTCACTTTGTAGGCCCTGCTGGTCTGGCCTTCTGCCTCAGTTTCCTGAGTGGTGGGATTACAGGCGTGAGCCACTGTGCCCACCTATTAAGTGGTGCAGGAGGATCTAACCTGGGTCTACAATTTTCTAGGCAAGAGCTCTAGTCCCTGAACTACGCCCCCATCTATCTGGGGAACAGGTACATTTAGAAAGGTTTCCTCTACTTGCTAACCAAGAGCTCAAAGAAAGCTTTCTCCCAAACAAGTACTGTGATACTGACCTGAAAAACAGGGCACAGGTGAGGCATGAGATCTAGAAGCGAGATTCATATTTGTAAGGCGGTATTGATGTAATGTATAAAATATTGGGGGGGAAAAGCCAAATGACCTTGATTTGAGGCTCTTGCACCACTTCCTGATTGAGCAGGACACGTGAAAAATGGGTTTTCTAATCTGTAAGTTAGTAACTGACTGACTTCTACCATGAGCTTGTTCAGAAGAAAGAAATAATCAACATATATTCCTAAGCGTTCTGTCCTTAAAGCACTAGATAAATATAGGGTGCTGTTAGTATCCACACTATACACACCCCATCCAAACGGATATATCTCTCAAAGGAGCATTTCAGATTCTTTGATTTTTTGAGATAAAATTGCCTTCCTTTATGTCATCTTTTAAATTTTTAATCAAAATATCTAGGCTTCCTTAACATTTGTTGTATAGCTTGAATGAAAATAAAAATATAGTTACAGATATTGTCCATATTGTTTTTTATCCATAATCACTGACAACAATAGGAGTTATAGTTTGAAGAGAATTAAACGTCTTTTAAGGAGATACTTAGTTTTGTAGCATATACAGCCTGTGTAGTTCATTTTTATGGTACTGTAAATAATTGCTCTCATAGATTTTTTTTGAGATAGTCTTGCTCTATAGTCCAGGCTGGTCCTGAACTCACTATGGAGCCCAGGCTGGCCTTGAACTCACAGCAATCCTCCTGCCTCAGCCTTCTGAGTGCTGGGATTACAGGTGTGCACCACCATGTCTGGCTTATGTGGTGCTGACAAGTTGAACTTGACCTTGAGCTTGCTGGGCAAGCACTTTTAACCAGTGAGCTGTTCCTTCAGCCCCTAGATTCTTATTCTTTAAAAAGTTGCCAAACAAGGGCTGGTCAAATGGCTCAGTGGTTAAAGCACTTGCCTAGTAAGCGCTAAGATAAGTACCTGAGTTCAGTTCCCCAGCACCACATAAACTGGGCTGGTGGCGCGTGCCTGTAATCCCAGCACTCAGGAGGCTGAGGCAGGAGGATTGTCCTGAGTCCAAGGCCAGCCTGGGCTCCATCGTGAGTTCAGAACCAGCCTGGACTACAGAGCGAGACCCTATCTCAAATAAATAAATAAATAAATAAATAATTTGCCAAACACACAGCATACGCACACACACTTGCACACACTGTCTACATCGTGAACTACATCTGGAAGGAAGTATTAGGAATTGCTAGCTTGTGACTTTCTCAACTGTTCTTTGAATTTTTAATTGCTTAATGTAATTAATGTACATACTCATTCATGTATTTTGCAGTGTTGGGCGTTGAACCCAGAGCCTCACCCCTGCTAGGCATCTACTGCTAAGATAGCCTTTTTTAATGTATTTTACTTGAGAATCAGCCTTTTTAAATTTTATTTCGAGGCAAGTTCTCACTGAGTAGTCTAGACTGGGCTTAAACCTGGGGTCCTCCTGCCACAGCTTCCCAAGCAGCTGGAAGAAAAGGCCCGTGCCATCACTCCCTCTTTCATTTTTAACCAATCACATGATGGCACACATGAACAAGGTTGACAAGACTCATTTCAGAAGTTTCCATCCTCCTCTGGATCTCTGGAGTACGGGACAGGCTGACCTGACTTAAAAAAAAAAAAAAAAAAAAAAAAGCTATCATCATTAGAGGCAGGGTCCCTCCTAAAAATGCTCAAAATTGGTAGATGTTCAGCAGCCTTGGGGTGGGAACCATGTGCTTCAAAGTGAACTGTGAATGGAGCCAGGTAAGAGAAGGCTAAGCAGGAATTGGTACCTGGTGTCTTGCACTGCTCTGGTCACCTTTGGGTCAGTCATTACCTCTCTGATTTCATTTATTTTTATCTCAAAATTAGGAATGTTGATCCAGGTTGTCAGTACATACCTGTAATCCCAGGGCTGAAGCAGGAGAGCCCCAGGTTCAAGCCCAGCCTGGGCAATTCAGCCACTTAGCAAGGCTCTGTCTCAAAATTTAAAAATAAAATTAAAATTAAAAAGGGCTGGCATGTACCTCAGGTTCAATCTCCAGTAACACACAGACACAGACACAGACACAGACACACACACACACACACACACACACACACACACACACCAATGAGAGCTCCTGTTAAGTGCTTTCCATAGGGTTGGCAGGGACAGGCAGCATGACATGACAGGCCTGAGTAGTCCCTTGTCACAGTTGACAAAGTTATAAATTCAGGTCAAATAAGTGAATACCATGGAAACTACTTCAGCTCTGAAATTCTAGGATTCCTCAGAAAACCCACCCTTTGGGTTTCATGTTCCTCTTTTTAAAATGTCATTGTAAACAGACATTGCGGTGCATGTCTGTAATCCCAGCATCTGGAAGGCTGAGGCAGGAGGACTACACTGAATAGACCAATCTGGGCAACTTAAACCATGAATAGGGTTGGGGTGCAGCTCAGCTCAGGGGTCCTGGGTTCAAATCCCCAGTGCTGGGGTCGGGGAGCCATTGCCTGGGACCCAGGCATGAAATGCCAAATGGAGGAAAGGCCTCATCAGCCAGTGCCGGTTCAGCTGCTCATTACAAAAGCGCCTAATGTCCAAAGAGGACAAGTGACCAGCCCACGGTGGTGATTTATTTATATTATTTTTTCAAGTCTTCCCCTGATGCCACCATAATTGATTCTTCTTATATACATGAGCCTTACACAGTGGCGCACACCTGTCATCCCAGCACTCTGGGAGGCTGAGGCAGGAAGATGGCAAGTTTGAGTTCAGCTTAGGCAATTTAGTGATGTAGCGAGATCCCATCTCAAAAGCTTTTTAAAGGGGCTGGGAATGTAATTCAGTGGTAGAACACCTGCTTAGCAGTGTGAGGCCATTAAAAAAAAAAAAAGAAATACAAGTAAAAGTTACAGAGTTGGGAAGGAAAGAAGGAGTCAGGGATGAAGAAGAGAACCGGAAGTAGGTGAGAACAGGAGGAAGTCGTTCTTAGGAGAGAGATCCTGACTAGAACAGAGGAGATTCACAGGGGAAGACACCAGAGATGGGTAAGGAAGCTTTTTTGTTTTGTTTTGAGGAAGGGTCTTGCTCTATAGTCCAGGCTGGTCCTGAACTCACTATATAGCCCAGGCAGGCCTCAAACTTGTTACAATCCTCCTCACTCACCGTCCCCACTGTTAGGATTACAGGCTTGTGCCACCATGCCTATGTGGTGCTGGGGAATTGAACCCAGGGTCTTGCGCTTGCTAGGCAAGGGCTTTAACTGCTATGCTATTCTTCCAGCCCAGGGAGTTCTATTTTCTTCTCCAACAAATATTTATTGCTGGAGGACGACATGAAGGGCACCTTGCTTACGTGTATATCCAGAGAGAAGCAGCTCTGTGTGACTCATGGGGACATCCCAAGGAGAATGGAAGATTTCATTTCTTCAGTAATGTGTGGATTTTCCCTGTTCCTGGTAGTGAAAATAATTTATATTGTTATTCTTTTTATTTAGAAAAATCTGACTAGGCCCAGGGGTTCAGGTCTATAATCCCAGCTCTCTGGGAGATAGAGGTAGGGAGCCCAGCTGGGCAACTTAGCAATTTAAGGAGACACAGTCTCCAATTCAAAACTAAAACTGAACAGTGAACTGGAGGCCTACTTCCATGTGAGGGTCCTGAGCTCAATTCCCAGCACCACAAATAACAACACAAAACAGCAACAAAAGAAAAGTTGGAAAAGGAAGTCTGGGATAAGAAATCTCTTAGCAAGGCTCTGTCTCAAAATTTAAAAAAATAAGATTAAATTAAAATTTAAAAGGCCTGGGATGTATTCCAGGACCAGGCTGGACTACAGGGTGAGACCCTGTATCACCACACCGATGTGCTTGTACACACACTTTCATGCACTGAATTGAGCCCAAAGTGTCACGCACGCTAGGCGAGTGCCCTCCCAGGAACCAGCACGTATTCTAGCCCGAAAACACGCACTGTTCATTGAACGGTTATCCTCTAGGTGACAGTGTACATCCTCCACTTTCAAAGTATGACATAAACTTGTATTTTTATCTCTTCTGGGTCAGAGGAAGGACCTCAGAAACACTTCGAAAGTCACTTATCAAACCAAATCTTGAGGCTAAGGGCATAGCTTGTGATTGGAGAGCTTGCCTAGGAAGAGGTAGGCGCCGAGTTAGATGCCCCAGCACCGCATAACAGCTTGGCAGGGTAGCACACCCTTGTAATCCCAGCACTCAGGAGGCTGAGGCAGGAGGATTTCTGTGAGTTCTAGGCCAGCCCGGGCTCCATGGTGAGCTCAGGACCACAGAGTGAGACTGTGTCTCATTGGAATGAAAACAAATGTTGTTATGTTCTCTTTCCTGTCCTGGAATGACCTATATGGTTAACAATTACTACATTCAAAGCCAATGTTAAAATTTATACGATGCTCCCCTGCTACGATTTGGATCTGGAGTGTCCCCCAAAGCCTCATGTGCATGGATGCAGTGGGTTACCTGTGGAACCTTGTGCTTTTGGGAGATACGGCCTGGCTTGAAGTGGCAGATGCCTTGGGCTTGAATTGAGGAGGTTGTGTCAACTTGTTGAGCTTGGAGGTTGCCCAGAGCACAGCTTTCAGGTGTGTTGTTGACTTGTGGGCCAGAAATTCAGGGAGGGGCACCCACTCTGGGTGTGGGGGGTCCAACTCTAGGAGCTTGAACTAAGTAAAGGGAGGAAGAAGAAACATGGTTGCAGCTCCTGGGAAAGCTCTGGCCTTGCCTGAGTCTGCAGTCATCATCCACTGGCTCCTGTCTCACTTGGCCTCTGTCTGCAATGCCTGAGCAGCTCACTGGCCTCTGCCATGGGCTTTCTTCCAGCATTGCCAGCTGCTTATGAATGGACTGTGTGAGACCATCTGAAATGGTGAGCTAAATATCTGTCCTCTCATAAGTTACAGTTGTTGGGTATTCTGTCACAGCAAGAGGGAAGTAACCAAGACACCTTATTATAAAGGAGCCTGGAAAGGAAAATAATTTACAATAGAAATCATCACAACGTATACTGCAATGTGTTAATACTCTGACTCCCTGCCTGGTGGCTGAGGACCCCTGATCTAGAATATATTTGGGTCATTGCTTATCACTGATGTTTGAAGTTTCAGGATCTGTGGGTGTTTGCCTCACACCTTGTTTCTAGAATGTTTTCTTGCATTTGTTTCTTTGCTAAATTCATCTGTAAAACTTTTGCTGAGCTTTTATTTCTTCTTTCTGCCTGGAAATTCGGATGTTGTCAATTCTAGATCCTATACTCATTTTTTTTTTTTTTTATACAGGGTCTCACTCTATAGCCCAGGCTGGTCCTGAACTCAGTATGGAGCCCAGGCTGGACTTGGACTCCTAGCAATCCTCCTGCCTCATCCTCCGGAGTACTGAGATTGCAGGCATGTGCCACCACACTCAGCTTTATGTGGTTCCGGTGGAATTGAACTCAGGGCCTTGTGCTTGCAAGGCAAGTGCTTTAACTGCTGTGCTGTTCCTCCAGCCCCTCATCTTTTTATTGTACTAGTCATATGTTTGTGTCTTATGACACTTAGGATTTTAGAACTATCATTAAAGGTGATTTTTCAACAGTGTACAAGTACCCTTCAGAAAGTAACCTTCCTAAGCTGCAAAAAAAAGAATAAATTGAAAAATGTAATGTTTCAGCTGATATATTTTTATTTTGATTAAACGTCTAGAAAATTTTATTATTTTATTAACAATGGCTAACATTTCATTTATTATTTATTTATTTATTTATTGGAGACAGGGTCTCATTCTATAGTCCAAATTAGTCCTGAACTCGTTACACAGCTCAGGCTGGCCTTGAACTCATAGCAATCCTCCTGATTCAGCCTCTTGAGTGCTGGGATCGCAGGTATGCACCACCATACCTGTCTTACTGCAGTGCTGGGGAATCGAACTCAAGGCCTTGTGCTTGCTAGACAAACGCTCTAACTGCTGTCCTATTCCTCCGGCCCCATTTTCTTTATGTTTGTCTATTTTGCTGAACAATTTGAAAATGATTATAGGACATTTCGCCCCCAATATGATGCAACTTCTAAAAATAAGGACACTCCCTGTATATTTGTAATGTCCTTATTGCATCTAGTAAAAGTCACAGCAACAACTTCTTCTTTTTCTAACAGAGACCCAAATTTCATCTTTCTGTTCCTTCTCTCACCACTTCGTCCTCCTCACTGGGGGCACGGCCCCACGTGGCCTCCTTTTTCTCCTCCAAATGCTCTTTTCCTTAAAGAAGTCAGACAATCACCTTGCAGAATGATCTCAGGATTCTTTTTTGACTTGTAACAATTTTAAAGTCATTCTGCTTTGGATCCTGTTGCTTTAGCATTCAACATAGCATTTTTTATAAAACTTTAGTTTGTAATTTCCCACTGCCTTTTCTTGTTCTTCAGTTGTTTCTCAGTGCCTGTTCTTTTTCCATAGATATAGTATGTTTCTAACAATACAATTTTTTTGTGGTACTGGAGATTGAACCCTAATTTGCATATTGAGCTATCAACATGTCCTCATTCTTTTTTTTTTTCTTTAATTTTTTATTTGAGAAAGGGTCTTGTTAGGTCCCTAAATTGTCTATGATGAGCTGGAACCTGTGATCTCCAGCCTTAGTATCTCAGAGTACTAGGATTACAGGCCTGCCTGTTCTACCACACTCAGTTGATACTGTGATGGTTTTATTTTTTTATTTTTCTGAGCCAGGTTCTCAGGCCATAGTCCAGGCTGCTCCTGAATTCACTTCATAGCTCAAGCTGTCCCCAAACTCACAACAATCCTCCTTGCCTCACCCTCCCAGGTGCTGGGATTACAGTCATGTGCTGCCACTCCCACCTAATCTTTTCCTGGTTCTTGGGAATGTAAGCCTCCTGCCCTAGGTAAGTGCAGTAACCATTGACTTAGGCTCCCAGCCCTGATACTGGAATCTTTAAAAATTATTTTTATATTCTCTGTATGGTCATTGTTTCCTATGAGTCCTTCTTTCGCCTGGTTCTTCCAGATTGAAGGTTTTACATCTTTTTCATGTTGAAGATTTTCCTCTGGTAGCTGACGATTCTCCTCCCTCCATCTTTTAAGAGTGAAGGTCTAAAAGGTTCCTGTCAATTGAAGGAATTCGTGCAGGCTTCTTGGGCGGGGCCGCCAATGTCGCATGCTGTTTTTTCCCAGAGGTCCTTTTTTTTTTTTTTAATTTTCCTACTATGGAATAGAACCTGGCTGAGAAGGTCTGGAACCACGTAGGAAAGGAGGCCCGCGTGTTTTATTTTCAGTTCTAGTTCATTCTTCTCTTAGTAAAAACATCAGACTCCCACTCTGATCTTGGCCAATTGTCCCTATATTGAGAACCTCTAGGATATTTTTTTTCCTGGGGTGACATTTCCTGTAAAAAATCATAGCTTGATTCCCTCATCTAGAGTGGGAACCTGAGGACCTGTTTCTTCAACAGATGTTTAAATAAATCCCTCTTTTGAAGCCCTAAGCCACCTTTACCTCCTTGTCTTCCGGATCCCACCTGCTTCTGCGACCTGGGTCTTTCCAGGGTTCCTCAGGGGACAAGCCGGAGTAGGAGCTCAGCCCTCCAGGACCCGCCAATCCCTTTGCCATTTCCCTGCCTTGGGGTTTGGGGTGATTCCCAGTGCAATAAAAATGAAATGTGTGCTTCTGAGTGGCTTCTTCCCCCTCATTAGATTTTAGATAATTTTTGAGTCTTAGGGGATTTTTGAAGGGAAGGTCTTGAACTGGAAAGAATTCACTGTTTTTAGTTTTAGTTCTTTAAATGCTTTGAATTTCCCCTGCCTTCTGGCCTTTGCACTTGGCTTTGCAGAGACTTCCCTCCCTCCCTCTCATCTTCCCTTGCAGCCAATCCCCAATCACCTTTCAGATCCCAACTTGAATTAGCATCGTTGCTACTTGCAGCCAATCCCCAGTCATCTTTTAGATCCAAACTTCAATTAGCATCCTTGCTACTTGAGTCCCTCCCGACCACCTAAGAAGATAATGTCTCACCCCTGGTACACATTCCCATAATGCATTGTGTGCATCTAATTAGTGTATTTCCCTATTTCCCCCATAGAATGTCAGTGCCTCCTCACTAAAGGACTGCCTTACCCACTGCTGTGTTTAAGGCAGGACTTGGCACGCAGCTGGCATCAATGTATATTCTTAATTGCCTATCAACAGCGATCACTTGCTGTAAAAGATGTGCAGTCACCACCACAAATGAATTGAATTTAGAGTAACACACCACCCAACCTCTTAAACTCTTAAACTAAGCTTAACGCCTAACACTGAAATGAATAACATACATCAACTTAGTGGTCACGCTGGCTTCCCTTTTGTTGAAGATGTTGTCTTTTCTCCAGTGGATTATTTTGGCCCCTTTATCAAAGATCAGGTGACTAAGGTGTTTGGGTTTGTTCCAGTATCCTCAATTCCGTTCCACAGGTCCTCTTGACTGTTCTTATACCAGTACCATGTAGGTTTAATCACTGTGGCTTTGTAGTATTTTCTGGAGTCTGAGATTGTGATTCCTTCAGCTCTGCCCCTGTTACTCATAATCGCTTTAGAGATTATGGGTATTTTCTGGTTCCATATAAAATTTAACATTCTTATGGCTTCCTGTCAGCTGTTCTTTCTAGTTCTGTGAAGAATGTAGTTGATATTTTGATTGGTATTGCATTGAATCTTTATAGTAGCTTTGGGCAGGGTGGTGGTGGCCATTTTGACAATATTAGTTCTTCCTCTCCAGGATCATGGAATGTCTTTCCATTTTCTACAGTTTTCTTCAATCTCTTTCTTTAGGGCTTTGTAGTTTTATCTGTATTATTCAAGCTATTTATAATAACCCCTCAGCCAATATATTTCTAAACGGAGAAAGACTGAAAGCATTCACACTAAATTCAGGAACAAGACAAGGATGCCCACTGTCACCCTTACTATTCAACATAGTGTTTGAAAATATTGACAAGAGCCATCAGGCAGGAGCAAGGAATAAAAGGAATTCACATCAGAAGGGAAGAAGTAAAGCTATCCCCATTGGCAGATGACATGATACTCTACACAGAAAACCCAAAAAATCCACCCAAAGACTCTTAGAACTGATAAATTCAGCCAAGTAGCAGGTTATAAAATCAATACCCACGAATCAATAGCATTCCTGTACACCAATAATAAATCCAAAGAGAAAGAATTCAAGAAAACAATCCCCTTCACAATAGCAAAAATAAATAAATAAATTTAGAAATAAACCTTCCCAAGGCCTGCAGTCTTAAGGCATGTCCGCCAGGTGGCGCAAAGTCTCTGTGTTGGTATCGGGAACCAGGTGACTGCAGGTTCCTGTTCTATGGCGGAACCTATCTGCTCAGATGTGCTGCCTAAGTAACTTTCAGTCCCTGCTTGGGCAGCTCCAGGAGTGGGCACTCGCCACCTCCAGGGAGCAACGTAAACAGCAGGGCCGGGGCTGGAATTGAGAAGTGCCAGAAAGTCCCTTGTCCCACGGTGCCTAGTGCTGGGATCCTCTCCAGTCTGCCGGCCATTGCTTTCTGGAATTCCTATCATCCCACTCTCTTCATGGGGAACACTTACTTCCTGTTTGTGTGTGCGACACTAATAGTTGAGCCCAAGGCCTCCACTTGGAGCTACAGCCACAGCCTATTTTTCTTTCTTTCTTTCTTTTTTTTAAATTTTGAAACAGTCTTGCTAAACTGCTAAGCTGCCTCCACCGGGCTTGTAAGAAACAGCTTGTAGAAATCTTCCTGTCCAAGCAAAGGATGGACTTGGGAGGCATGGACGACAGGGTATGAGGCTTTAATTTTCTTTTGCAAAAGGTATTCTTCCCATGTACAAGTGGAGGAAGACACACACCGAAAAATGTGGTGGGCACTGACCTAAATCACTAGATCACAAGGCCCTCCCCCCACCATATCCCATTGGTGGGATTCACAGTCTTCCTGGGAAGGTCTAAGGCATTGGCTCAGGGCCACGTTTGTCACAATGTCATTACTCAGGGCCAAGTTTATCACAACGTCACATCCTAATCCCTCCTCCCTCCTTTCGGCCTCTGTCTGGTCACCTGACCGGGTATGGCGCAAAAACGTAAAGATACGCCATCTTGAACAATGTGCCACCGTTACTGCTAGGTGATGCTCACAGGCTTGAATTTGCAATCCTCCTGCCTCAGGCTTACGGAGTGCTGGGGATTGCAGGCCTGCGTCACCAGGCCTGGTTTATCTTCTTTTCTTATTATTACCTTATCCTCAGGTAGTTTATTAAATTTCTGAGCAGGAAGCTGAATGTGGTGACACATGCCTACAATTCCAGCTATTCAGGAGGCTGAGGCAAGAGAATCACAAGTTTGAGGCCAACCTGGACAGGTTTAGTGAAACCATGTCTCAAAATAAGAGAGAAAAAAGGTGGGGATAGTTCCAGGTCAAGATTGCGGTTGAGTAACAGCTGCACAATGTCTTCTCATAGACCCACTTTTAAAAAGTTGAGAATTTCGTCATAAACTGCCCGTTCAAGGTAGCTAGGACAGAGAGGAGCACGCAACAATTGAAAGGAGGCCGAGGAAGATCAGAAATCCCAAAGGAACATTGGAAACGAAGAAAAAAAAAAAAAAAAACCAGCAGCTCAGGAAGCTACTGCAGGCCAGCTGCAAACAGCTGAGAGCTGCAGGCAGCTGCAGACGGAGGAAAGCTTACGTGGAGACCGGGACATCTGACGGAGCTGGGAGAGGAAGGATCTCCCCCAACAACTGACAGGAGGCCACGGGAGGGTCAGAAATCCTGAAGTCATATCGGAAATTGAGGAAAAAAGCAGCTGAGTTGGCACGGTCCTGAGCTGCCAGCATCCACATATCACAGTTGGAGGAAAGCTGGGAGCCAGAACCTCAGTCTGAGGTAAGAGTGGATCTGGGAGAAGTGAGAATCAGCAGCAGCTGGCATCCCTAGCCTCCGAAAAACCAACTGCAGGTAGTGTATCCTACAAATGCAATGTGTGATCCCCCTAGAAAAGGCCCCCGGGAGCCCAGACCAGCAGTGCTCGGCAGCCATAATGGGCAATGACGTAAGTAGGAGCCACTTTAAAAAAAATAGCCTGAGACTGAACTGATTAGAGTAAAAGAAAGCTCAGAAGAGCACACCAGGGCTTTTGGGGTCACTCTTAATCAGTGCCTAGGAAGAAACTGGCACAAGAAGCAGTCGCAGAGAGGAGAGAAAGGCCACTGACATCTTGAACGGCTCAGTGTAGTGGAGAGCCCCACCCTGGGGGAGGGCAGCCAGGACAGGCGGGAGAGCTTTGCTGAGGGAGCTAAGGGTGAACAAGATACCTCAGAGGCCACAGGACTGTTAGGTCACCCTCACTGCCCACTCCCAGCACAAAACTCAGAGGAATTTCAGTTCCCCTGACACACCCTAATACTCATTCAAAGAAACCTCTCAGCTAGGCCTTTAAAGTGAAGTTCCTCAACAACAGAGACATGAGAAGAAAATAGGGCCACAGGACACACACACACACAAACACAGATGCCTGAGACCCCAGAAACTGATATCATGGGCCCTGAAATAGTGGAACTCATAAGGAAGTCAAAAAGCAAATAAATGAGTCAAACAACCAGTTCAAACAAGATTTTCTCAAAGAAATGCAAGTCTTGATCAGAGGGCTTACAGAGGAACTTACCAATCAAATAGTGATCGTAATGGAGCCAAAACTCACTGAGCATATTGAAGCCACAAATAAAAAGTTGGCTGAGGTAAATAAGGAAATGCAAAATAGGAAGGAACATTTTCATAGGGAAGTGGATAATCTGAAAAGAAATTAGATGAAATTCAGGATTTTAAAAACATATGTGACAGCAGGAGAAGACGACTCACATATTTTGAGGACAGAATTTCAGATTTTGAAGACAAGGCTGAGGAAACAGATGCTATAATTAGGCACAACTCCAAAATTAGAAATGAGCAAAGTAGCTGGATACACCAGCTGATGGATGATTCCAAGAGAACCAATCTCAGAATTGTGGGTGTGGGAGAAAGAGCAGAAGACAGCACCGAAGGTCTGAAGAATTTATTCACTGTAATAGTGCAAGAAAATTTCCCTAATCTAGAAAAGAAATTATTGTCACAAACAATGAGCTTATAGAACACCAAATAACCTCAACAAGACTCGCCACAACACATCATAATCAAAACCTCAGAAATACAACACAAAGAGAGGATATTAAAAGTAGCAAGAGGAAAACAGACATTATTCTACCAAGGCAAACCCATTCGAATTACTGCAGATTTCCCAATGCAAACTTTAAAGACCGGGAGAGGCTGGAGCAAGATCTTTCACACTTTAAAAGACAGCAATTGTCAACCCAGGTTGTTGTATCCAGCGAAATCATCCCTGAAAATTGAAGAAGTAAAAATTTTTCATGAACAACAATCCCTAAAGAAATTTGTGACCACTAGCCGAGCATTGCAGAATATATTCGAAGGAATCTTTGAGAGAGACAGAGAGACAAGCAGCACCAAAAAACATGGAAAAAACACATAAAAAGAAAGTGTAACAAAAAAGATTGATATTTGAATCATTTGATTGGTATCCTTCTAAAACAGTATCAGTTCTCTCATAAAATCTGTTAATCTTCCCCATAACTATTATTTTTAATAGTATATGAGTTTACAAAACATAATACTTATCAAATACCTTCTATGTGTTGGGCACTGCTCCAGAAAATGAGAGTACAGTGGTGACCAAGGCAGACAAGGTAAGCAGATCACTACTGAACGTCACGTCTGAGGAGGAAAAGATACAATTGAGTCGGGGGGCGGGGTGGGGGGGGGCGGTGTTGTAAACTGAGAGGCAGAAGCCTGTAAAAGTAAGGAACAAGCCCCCTTTACCTGAGTTGGGGTCTCCCAATGGCCCCTCTGTCCTCTGTGCACTTGACCAGGGCCCACTGAGAGAGATGGACAGAGAAGGATGGATTCTGCTAGTTTCTACTGGAGGCCCAAATGCGGTCCTGAAGAGTATGAACAGTACTCAGAGAGTCTGGGGCCCACACTGCCCTCTCTGTCTTCTCTGTGCCCATGGTGGGAGGCACAGGCTAAGACCACCGAGGCCATAAATCTGTCCCCCTCGGTGTGTGGGGCACTGGAGATCTACAGGCCCCACAACTCAAAAGTTCTCTGGCTTGGAAAGCCCCAGAGTTCTAAGTCCCCACAGTCCTGAACAGGAAGGGACTCTCTTCAGTCACAGGATCACAGCCCCAGCTAGTGACAAACTCAGGTTCCCAGAAGGCTGGCATGGAAGAGCTCAGAGGACAGGTGACTGTGGCGGCTGGGTGTGGCATGGTAATTGCCAGAGATCTTGGGAGGTGCCTGGAGTCTGTCACCACCCTACCTGCCCAGGAGCATCGGTGACTGACCTAGGCTTGATCAGAGAGATGAAGGCCGTCACCCAGGACCTTTCCAAACGTTGGAATGACCCTTACCAGCGCTTTTCCTCTGAAAAGTCTAAAATGCCACAATATTACCTTTCCCCTGCTAGGCAGTGGCAAGAGCTTTAACCGCTAAGCCATTCCTCCAGCCCAGGTTTGTTGGTTGGTTTCCCTGAGACAGGGTCATACTCAGTTGTCCAGGCTGGTTTGGAACTCACTGGGTAGCCCAGGCTGGCCTTGAACTCACGGCAAACCTCCTGCATCAGCCTCCTGAGAGCTGAGATTACAGGCGTGTGCCACCCTGCCCAGTTTTATGTGATGCTGGGGAATCAAACTCAGGTCCCTGAGATTGCAAGGAAAGCGCTTATCATACTGCTGAGCTATTTCTCCAGCCCCCAGCTGGGTGTTTCCTGAGCTGGGCCTGAAGCGGAGAAGGCCTCCATTGTTACAGCCCCCATCTGCTGCTAGCGCCGAGGCCTGGCACCTGTCAAAAGGTCCCCTCCGCAGAGGCATCACTCAGGGTCACAAGAAAACAGACTACCCAGGCACAAAGACCAGACAGAGCACAGCGGAAGTCAGGGTTGATGAGGCAGAGATGACTCTCGAAGTCCTGAGCCTGCTCCCTATAAGAACAAAAATACAGATTTCTCTCTCCTTCTGGCTCCAAAATAAGAGATAATCCCATAATCCATTGCCTGACATACGTCTTCTCCCGATTTCCCATCACGGTGTCTTAAAGCTTTCCAGCCCTTTAAGGCGTCTTTGTGTTCTGACTTGACTGAATTTGCCTGCCCTAAGGCTTTGCTCAGAGTCAACCTCACAGTTCCCTCAGTGGGACATCTTGACCTGAAACAAGAGGAAGGCAGGTGAAAGAATCGGCCCAGCCACTGCCCTGCCAGCCTCCTGGGGATCCGAGGAGTTGGCCAATGAAGGTCACTTCCCTCTTTATCCCTCTCGGCCTCCTGCCTCTGGCAAGGAAGTGGGCCCAACAGGAGAATCCTGTTCTCATGATCACAGCAATGGGTCCAGATGGTCCGTGAGCCAGGACAGGACAACCAGAGAGAGTTCTTCCCTAGCATGGTTCTAAGAGGAGCTGGCTGGAATTCCCCCCCAAGCTGGCGGGGGCTGGGAGGAAGGGATGCCAGGGGGCAGGAAGGGAAGGTGGGACCCAGGCAGGTCTTGTCTCCACATCCCGTGCCGGGTGCTGAGCTGTCCTGATCAGTGGCCCTTCCTTCAGCTCTTTGGTAACCCCAGTAGCTCACTGACAACCCTACTTTCACTCGAGGTGGCTGCAAATGAGATTTCTGTCTTGCACAATTAAATAGAGATTGTTTCTGTGAGAAGTAAGGACATGCGTGAGCGGATGGCCAGGCGCCCTTCTCCCTCTGTCTCAGGTCTGCCACTTCTCTCTGCCCTGGGAGTTGGGTTCCTGCAACTAGAGGCTTTCAAGACGATGGCTGGAGGATTGGCTCAGCAGTTAAAGCACTTGCCTCGCAAGTGCTATGTCAAGTGCTAAGTACTAGTGTTCGATTCCCCAGCACCATATAAGCTGGGTGTGGTGGTATATGCCTGTAATCCCAGCACGCGGGAGGCTGAGGCAGGAGGATTGCTATGAGTCCAAGGCCAGCCTGGGCTCCATAGTGAGTTCAGGACCAGTCTGGGCTACAGAGCAAGACCCTATCTCAAAAAAAAAGAAAGAAAGAAAGAAAGAAAGAAAGAAAGAAAGAAAGAAAGAAAGAAAGAGAAAAAAAAACGGAGGAAGAGGGTCCTTCGGGATGGACAGCGGGAGCCCTGCGGTGGAGCTCAGGACACAGCTGGGTGGGGGCAGATTTTCTCAATAATAATCCTGGTTTCTTCCAGCCAGGCATTAAAAGCCTGGTGTTTGAGTGTGGTTCTAGCTTTCTTTGAAATCCACAGATGAAGGGTTTATGAGCATCAGTGTAATGCACACTGTAAGAAAAATAAAAGACAAAATCCACACAATCACTTTGTCAGACCCAGAAAAAGCACTTGAAAAAGCCAAGTACTTTATTTATTTATTTATTTATTTTTTGAGACAGGGTCTCACTCGGTAGCCAAGGCTGGTCCTGAACTCACTATGTAACCCAGGTTGGCCTTGACCCTCGAACTCATAGCAATCCTCCTTCCTCAGCCTCCCGAGTGCCAGGATTACTGATGAGTGCCATCACACCCTGCTAATTTTTATGTGGTGCTGAGGAATCAAACCCAGGACCTTGCCAATGCTGGGTGAAAGCTTTAACCACTAAGCTACACCTCAGCTCTGCCAGGCTAGCCCTGACCTCGTATATTCAAGAGACCTCCTGCCTCAGCCTCCTGATTAGGACCTAAGGACCATCACCCACTGTGACCTCAATATCTTCTTAATTTAGAAACTTACCTAAGATACAATTTTCAAAGAAAGTGCCAATTTATATTTAAAAAGAAAACAAAAAAGACAATCCACAGGTTGGGAGAATGAGTACGTGCCCACCCCTCTCTCTGAATAAGGGACTCATCTGGGAAAGAGAAACTCAGCTGTGAGACAACCAGGGGAAACCGGGCGCAGGGCAAGATCAGACACGTCTCCAAAAATCAGTCACAGGAGCCAATAAACACATGGAAAGGGAAACACAGATCAACCCACGATGAGATGCTATGTCACACCACTCAGATGGTGATAATGAAAAGACCAATAACATCAAGTTTTGGAGAAAATGAGGAAAATTGCAATCATAGCCCTCGTAAACACTGTTGGTGGGAACGTGGGACGGCAGAGCTGCTGTGGAAGTCATTTAGCACTTTCTCAAAAGGCAGGGTGCACACTACCACTTTAAGTAGAACCCCCAAGAAAATAAAATCAAATATTAGGTAAGCCCAGTGACATAAACCTATCATCCCAGCACTCTGGGAGGCTGAGACAGAAGGATCTTAAGTTCAAGCTTAACCTGGGCAACTTAGTGAATTAGCGAGACCCGATCTCAAAATACAAAGTAGGGCTGGGGGCCATAGCTCAGTGATTACAGTGCTTGCCTAGGTAGCCAGAGACCGCAGGTTCAAATACCCAGCATAACATAATGGCGGCATAGTGTCACACGCCTGCAATCCCAGCACTTGGGAGTCGGAGGCAGGAGGATTGCCATGAGTTCAAGACCAACCTGGACTCCATAATGAGTTCAGGACTAGCCTAGACTACAGAGCCAGACCCTGCCTCAAAAAGAAAAAAATTAAAATTAAAAAATGATGAACTGAGGTGTAACTCAGGGCTAAAGCCCTGGGCTGACCCCAGGTACCACAAAAAAAAAAATTGTGTGTGTGTGTGTGTGTGTGTGTGTGTGTGTGTGTGTGTGTGTGTTGGCACAAAAATGTGTACATAAATGTTCATAGTAATCATATCCATAATAGTCAAAAAGACAGCCCAGACGCCTACCTACAGCCAAATGGAGAAATACAATATTTCATGTCCACATGGTGGAATATGATATAGCCATAAAAGGAATAAAGTTTTAATACCTGCTGCATCATGGATGAACCTTGGAAACAGGACACTGATTGTGGGAAGCCAGACACCAAAGGTCACGTACTGCCTCCTTCTATCTGTGGAGACAGCAGGTTAGTGGTCACACAGGCTGGGATGTTGGCCAGTGGTTGTAGAATTTCCTCCCGGGCTGGTAGAAACATTTGGGAAGTGGACAGTGGTGATGATGTACAACCCTATAAATAGAAAAAAAGAAAGCCCATTGTATACTTTTGAAGAATGGACTTTATGACGTAAATACATCTCAATCAAATTGCTAGTATAAATAGTTTATGAGCTTTGACCCAGCTATATCTCTTTTTAAGTATTTTCCTGAAAGAGTTAAAGTCATCACACTCCATGTGTATAGCAGCCCTATTTAAAATAGCCAAATCTTGGAAGAAGCCAGTATGTCCAAGTACAGATGACTGGACACAGAAGATGTGGTATATATACACGGTGGAATAACTCTGCCAATAAAAGTGGCAAGTTTTGGTCACGCACCTTGAGACCATTATGCTTAGAGAAATAAATTAGAAGCAGAAAGTTAAATATCATATGGTTTCTCTCATATGAGAAAACCAAACCATAAAAAATGTGAGAGATACGGGAGAAAATAAGGATGGACTCTGTGGAGAGGGGAGGGGGAAGGAAACCAGGGAATATGTAGATAAAAAATACATTAATAAAAAAAAAGTTCATGAGCAAACAGAGACTCTGTGTGGAACAGCAGCATCCCCACAGAGGTCATAGGTCTGGGGCAACGTCAGGCTTGGATCGTGACAGTAACAGGTGCTTCCGTTTCTCATGATTTGGGGGATGTTGCAAAATGAACTTCTCTGAGCCTCTCATCCATAAAATGAGACTAGGAGCCGGGCATGGTGGCACACACTTGCAATCCCGGCACTTTGGGAGGCGGAGGCAGGAGTATCACATACGTGAGCAGCTTAGCAAGTTAGCAAAAACTTCTCTCAAAATGAAAAATCAAATAGTGCTGGGGGCGTGGCTCAATGACTAGAGCTCTTGCCCAGCAAAGAGGAGACCTGGGGTTTCACCCCCCAGCACCACATAATAGCAGGCTGGGGTGGCACAGGCTTATAATGCCAGCACTCGGGTAAAGCCAAGGCAGGAAGATTCCTGTGGATGAGCTCCACAGTAAGTTCAGGACCAGCCCGAACTACAAAACAAGATCTTTCTCAAGAATAAAATAAAATAAAAATAAAAACAAGGTCTGGGGAGATGTGAATGCCCTGGGCTCAATCCCTAGCACAGAAAAGGAAAGGAGACCAGTTTCTACTTTGTACAGTTCTTGTGAGAATTAATAGATAAAGAGTTCAGAATGTTCAATAAATGACAGGTATTTTTATGATGATGGTTTCCTAGGATACAAAGGAAAGAGGTCTCCAGAAGGTGACCCCGACCTGGGACTGAAGGCAGAAGGGATTTGTCCAGCTTAGATAAATAGGTAAATAGATTTTAGGCTTCTGGGTCAGTGAGAGGGACACGGGGACCGCACTGCGGGGACAGGGGGTGGTTGGTGGGGGCCAGGGAGAATGGCTGGAGGCAGGCAGGTCCCCGCGACTCAGGCTCTGGGCTTTGAGGTCAGGGGTTTGGGCCACAACGCTGCACAGACCAGGTCGTTTCAGCTTAGGGTCATCATGTGTGTCGCTGTCACTGTCCTCGCGGGAGGGATCTGGACCCGCTCTGCAGTCCCCTCTCAGGTCAGATGCCAAGTGGGACCCTGAAGTCGGGCAGGGGTGCTCGCCTGAGCCGCTAGACCTGCGTTCACACACGCACAGCAGCGCTGGCGCCTCCGTGAGGCCATGTGCGTTCTTCCCATTAATGCTTGATTTCTAGAGAATAGCGATAGTCTTTATGGCGTTCTTTGTGTCTCTCTGTACGCTTGAAGTTGTCTGCAGGGAAGAGGATCTGATTCAGATGCTACTGGGAAAAACAGAATCAGCATGACTCAGGACACACCGCCCTTTGCCTGAGCTCTGCTTTCTCCTGTCTCTCAAGTCCACAGCAGATAAGGGTGTTTGTCACCTGGAAAGCCCAGGCTCAGTGGCCCAAAATAGAAACCTTGCCCGGCACTGCTAGCCCAAGAGAGCCAGGCGCTCGCAAAATCATGGAAGGACTGGGAGAAGGGGGTACCAGGTGGGGACCCCAGGGACGAGCAGGAACAGCTCCACCAGGGCTGTGATGCAGCTGACAGGGAGCCACTGAGGCCCTAGGAGGGACAGCCAGCATGCTGGACTCTCCTCCCTGACTTGGCTGGCTCCATGGAGAAACACCATGGCAGCTCCCTGTGCTGGGCCAGGGCACTTCCCTGTCAGATCCCAAGTCACAGCTCAAGTTGCTGCAAAGGACTCTGGGAATTGTACCTTGTAATCCTTCCAGCCTCTGAGGTAGAGGAAGGGGGCCGTGGCAGGGTTTAGAGCTGGGGGGGTGGGGGGGGTGAAGGTCAACACACCAGGACCAACCTCCTTATGGCAAGATTTTCTCATTTAATTTCATCCAGTTCCTAAGATAACCGATAATCCTGCTGAGGCACTTGGTAGGTGCCAGTGACGTGGGTCTGTAGGTCATAAGAGAATTTACCTGGACTCAAAGAATGTAAAAGGATAAGAGTCGATTCAGATAAGGCACACTGAGAGCTGAGAGTTCAAGGGCGACTCACGTAGGCACGAGGAAGGATTTGTAATGGAGGAGACTCAGGAAAAGGCCTCGGGATTGATTCTCCGTTGGACTTATCTTTCAGGAGGTCCTGTGATTAGGGACGCATTGTGCTTTTTTGCGAGGTCCTTTGCTGAGAGTCGCCGGAGCAACAAGGGTTGGCATGATTTAGTCTCTGTTGACAGAGGGCCCCCGTTAGGCTGGCAAGGTGGAACTTAATTGCCTGGGAAGATAAGGAAAGCAGGGGGACAAGAGCCACCTGGGCTGTACGAGGGAGGGAGGGACAACTGTGTCTTAGGAGGTGACCGTGACAGGTCTGATCTCCCGTTGCTTCCACCAATATTAGTGCAGGGTTTTGCAGCTGTCTAGTACTCACCGGCCCAGAATTCTAACCCTGTCATTACCAGGAACCCCTGTCTGTGTAAAAATAAAATAAAATAAAATAAATCACACTTGCCAGATGTGGTGAATGCCAGCCCTCCAGGAGACTGAGGCAGGAACATTCAAAGATAAAGCCCAACCCTGGGAAACTTAGTGACTTAAAGAGACCCTATCTCAAAATTTAAAAACAAATAAACAAGAAAAGAGGGGGAGCTGAAGGAATAGCTCAGTGGTTAAAGTACTTGCCTAGCAAGCCAAGGCCCTGGGTTCGATTCCCCAACACCACATAAGCCAGGTGTGTTGGCACACATCTGTGATCCCAGACCTCGGGAGGCTGAGGCAGGAGGATTGCTGTGTGTTTGTTCAAAACCAGCCTGGGCTCCATAGTGAGTTCAGGGCCAGTCTGGGCTACAGAGCGAGACCCTGTCTGAAAAATTAATAATAAAATAAAATAAAATGAGAGCAGCTCACAGATACAAAAGACTCAGTGAATCCACAGCAGGTGGAAATGTGGTCACAGCTGGAACTGTGGGAAAATGGGGCAAACTTTTAGGACGATATTTGGCCAAAATTATGGAAGGGAGTTTTCTTTATTTTTTTTTAATTTGTATTTGTTTGGTTTATTTATTTTGCAGTGCTGAGGATTGAACCCAAGGCCTTTTCACTGAGCTATGCCTCCAGCCCTTTTTATTTTTATTTGAGAGTGCGCCTTGCTAAGTTGTCCAGGCTGGGTTCAAAACTGCAGTCCTCTTGTTTCAGCCTCTCAGCATGCAAGGTTGATAAGTGTGTGCCACAATAACAGGCACTTTTAAATTAATTTTTGTAATTATCTGGGTGCTGAAGATGAAACTCAGGCTCTCTCACACTGCAGGCCAGTGCTCCACCCCTGAGCTGCGTGCAGTTCTAGCCTGAGCAAGGGGCATCTTAAACGTGCCTCCTGTGACCCAGACATTTTTACATGTTATGTAGCCTGAACCCCGCAGGACAAGGGTTAAATCCTATAATCCCAAGTCTAGCCCCCGGAACAAACTGCAGCAAGACCTGAACTCCAAGGGCCTGGTGGGCCCCGCCCCTACAGCATGACTGCGGGCTGCAACCTCCGTCTTCTATGCTTTAGGCTGGATCCACTCACAGCCTGCAGCTTTCCTGAGCGGATATCCATGCTCCTGGCTTTTCCAAATTCCTGGGTTCTACACTGCACCTTAGGCTTCTCCTTTACAACCTCACACCTTGCCCTCCCAGGGGCACACTGCCTGGCCTCCAAGGCCTTCCTCTGAAACCTGGGTGGAACCCTCCATGAACCCACAACTCTTGCATTCTGCAAGCCTGTGAAGCCAGGACCATGAGGAGACTGCCAAGGTGTGCCACTGGTTTGAGCAGTAGCCTGACATCCTTAGACAAATACTGCCAAGGTCTTCATTCCTGGACAGTTGAACTCCAAGAGGCTTAATTCTGAAAGATATTTTTTTCCTTTTGCCCTAGGGCATACTTCTCAAAATAAAGTCTTTTGCCTCTTCAAACTTGAGCTGGTGAAGGGTGAGATCTTGGTGACTTTGGAGATGCCCTCAAGGCATCTTTCCTATAGTCCTGATGGTAAATACTTGGCTTCTTTTTAATGCTAATCTCTTTTCTTTTTTCTTTTCTTTCTTTCTTTCTTTTTAATTTATTTATTTATTTTTTTGAGACAGGGTCTGGCTCTGTGGCCCAGGCTAGTCCTGAACTCACAATGGAGCCCAGGCTGGCCTTGGACTCAGGACAATCCTCCTGTCTCAGCCTGCTGAGTGCTGGGATTACAGATGTGCACCACCATGCCCTGTATATGTGGTGTTGGGGAATCAAACTCAGGTACTTAGGACTTGACATAGCCCTTGCTAGGCAAGCGTTTTAACCGCTGAGCCATTCCTCCAGGCCCTAATGCTAATCTCTTTAGCATCCTTGTGCTTTTTGGCCCTACCACTGCAGGTCATTTTGGCCTGGCACTGCAAACCTTCTATATGATTTTTCTCTGCCATTTTTTTCTATCTTTCACCATCAAATACCTAAAAGCCACAATTAGCAGCCATGTGACAGCCTGGACATCAGACTGCCTTGAGCTCTCCTCTACCAGAGCAGCTACACCAGTCTACACACCAGAGTGCACCATGTGTGGCTTTTAGACCACTTGCCAATACAGTTCTCCTTCCCATCTGAAACTTCTTGAGCCTGGCCTTTCCAATCTGTGCTTCTGGTCTTCTGAGCTCTTACCAGAATCTCCCACCAAGCTCAGCTCAGAGCATTCCAAGGCTTCTCCAGCCAGCATCCTCAACATGGTCAGGTAAAGGCACGATGACCCCACTCTTGGTACCAATTTCTGTCTTAGTTATATTTTGTCACTGTGACTCAATACCCAACACGCATAAATTAGATGAGAAAAGATTTATTTTAGCTCATAGTTCAGAAGCTCTCAGTCCATTCATGGGTGGGTAGCTGGAAAAATGGTGGAATCACATGGTGGGGCCACAGCTAGAGCCAGAGCTGGAGCTCCAGAGAAAGAGATCCTCCTGGCAGCATGGAAGAACTGAGAAAGTCTGGGATGAAGGGCAGATCCAACACCCGCAGTTTCCAGCCAGGCCCCACCTCCCAACACTACACAGTATCCTTAGATACATGAGGCTTTTGGGGGACACTCCAGATCCAAACCGCCACAGTCACTAAGTTGGCCAGATGCTCCTGCCTCAGCCTCCCAGAGTGCTCATTACATTTTACGTATCCTTCCCCCAGGATATTTGCTCCACAGTGTGATATGGACCCTAGCCCAGTGCTGGGTGAGAATTCTTCGGGCTGTATACCTAGGAATAGAATTGCTGGATCCCAGGGAAGGTGAGCTAGTTTTTCCTAGTGGTGATGCTTAATTGTCTTCCAGAGCAGCTACACTGGTCTGTGCTTTCCTCCACCAGCAGTGTTTGGAAGTCATGATATCCCCACATAACTCCAGCCCACCAACATCTCATGGTACTACATGAAACCTTTTTTAAGAAGAAACAAATTGAGGCTAGAGGACTAGCACCACAGGTAAAGTGCTTGCCTGACAAGTATAAAGCCCAGAGTTTGATTCTCTAGTACCACATAAACTGAGTATGGTGGCACATACCTGTCAGAAGCACTCAGAAGGCTGAGGCAGAAGGGTTGCTTGAGTTTGGGGCCAGCCTTGGCTACATAGCAAGTTCAGGACCAGCCTGGACTGCAAAACAAGACCCTGCCTCAAAAAAAAAATTAACATTACAGGAAGCCCACCTGTCCTCCCACATCCTAGGAGTAATCAGCCTCAGATAACTTCTTTTCTGTTTTTTTTTAGTGATTACTTTCCTTCATCTAAATAATTTTTGAGTATTATTTATAATAGATGATTTTTATCTCATTTTTGAAATTACTTTCAGGAGTACATATGGAAATTGTCAAAACATTTCTGTTGGAAGTCATTCACGTGGTCCCTCGGAAGTACCAGTTTCCTAATCTTAAGTCACCCTGGGGCCGGGGATGCAGCTCGGTGGGAGAGCATTGCCCAGCACACATGACACTCTAGTTTCAAGGTCCAACCCTGCAGACACAAGCAGCCAGACATCATGGAACAGGCCTATGATCCCAGCACTTCAGGAGACTGAGGCAGGAGGATTGACTGCAAGAAGGTGCCAAGCAACCTATTGACTGAAACTCTGTCTCACAATAAAAAATAATTTAAAATTTTGTGGGGATATAGCTCAGTCTGAAGGCCTTGGGTTCAATCTCCACCACCCCCAAAATAACACTAACAACAACAGAAATCATTTTAGATTTCCTAAGACATGACCTTCTGGTATGTGAGCGCTGATGTAACTTCACGTTTGATATATCACTTGCTGTTAATAAATACTGTGTAATACGCTTTGAATGACTCTGTCCTGTCCCTGAAAATGACCTGAAATAACCCAGGTTAAGGCTGACGATTAATCAGGGTCAGCAAATTGGGGTCCTTCACCTGTTTTAGGATGGTCCACGAGCCTTTCAGTTTTAAATTTCTGGATGTTTGAGAGAAGTGGTAAAAGAATAATATTTCAAGATATGTGAAATTCCCATGAAATTCAAATCTCGAAACCTATAAATAGAGCTTTGCTGGAACACAGTCATGCCTGTTCATGCCAGCATTATCTATGGGGGCAGCGACAACCGGGAGCACGGGGCCTGCAGGCTCAAAATGCTATCTGGCTGTACAGGAAAGCTTTGCCCACCCTTATCAATGAGTCAGTCAACAAGAGCCTACGGAGGGAGACCCAGTTGATAAAAGACAAGCTGTTTTGGGACCTGCTAGGGAGACAGTCACACGCAGGGTGACAAGTGCTGGTTTGGAGCAGCCCAGGGGGCTGAGGCCCTGAGAGATCACGGAAGCAGTGACAGTCTCAGCTGAGACCCAGAGCTTCTGGGAAAATAAAAGTAGCACCTCCTATAGGAAGAACAGGGCTTGTTGGAGGGATGGGAACATTTGTATAATCCTTTGCATAATCCTTTGCCTAATCATCTTATTGGTAGTTGGCCAGGTTCAATTTGCATCTGAGTAAAATGGCCTACTTACGGCCCTTAGTGATGAAAGCAAGGAAGAGGAAAGACAGATCATTGACCGACCGATTGATTCACTCAACAGGCATTGACTGGTTGGCCATCTTCAAAGTATGGGCTCAGGGCGAGGTTCCGAGGACAGGGACTTTGGCCCTGAGGTGGCAGTGGTCTAGCGAGGAAAGCAGACAGACAGGGAAAAGGTCCATGAGGGTAAAGAGTGAGGGCAGCTCTGGATGAAGGGCCCACCCCCGCTCCAATCAGTCACTTCCCTTCCTGCCTGTCCTTGAGTGGAGATTGTGGTGGCGGCACAACAGGATCTGTACTGGCCGTATTGTGATCAGGTGAGGACCGCCAGAACAAAACGTGTCCTACTGCACCAAATCCGTAGCTACCTACTCGGTCCTCCCACCCAGCTACACCAGGTCGTGACATGTTACTTCTCGGTGGTGGGTGACTTCACCCTCCTTGGGACCTTTGGTAATGTCTGGAGGCATGTTTGGTTTTTGCTGTGGGAAGAAGAACTACTGGCATCTGTAAGTAAAGGCCAGGGATGCTGATAACACCCCATAACACGCAGGCCCACCCCCGAATGTCGAGATGTTGCAGAAATTGGACCAAGAGACACACCAGGCAGTGCCCTTGAGTTAGAAGGAGGAGGAGGAGGAGGAGGAGGAGAGGAGAGACTGAGGAATGGCTCAGCCTTTAAAGCGCTTGCCTAGCAAGTGCTGTGTCAAGTGCTAAGCACCGGAATTCGACACCCCCCCCCCCCAGCACCACATAAGCTGGGTGTGGTGGTGCACACCTGTAATCCCAGCATCAGGAGGCTGTGGCAAGAGGATTGCCATGAGTCCGAGGCCAGCCTGGGCTCCATTGTGAGTTCAGGATCAGCTTGGGCTACAGAGCAAGACCCTGTCTCAAAGAATAAAATAGAGAATCTGTTATTATGCATGGGGACCAGGGAGCTGATGCTGAAAGCTCTGGGCCAAAGCTCAGGGTTAAGTGCTGATTCATTGGGCTTTCAGGAGCAGGTAACAGGGAACAAAGCTGGTATTTAGTGCCTGGTCAGTGTAAATTTGAATGTGGTGCACCTGGAAGATAAGATCTGAGACCCTCCCCTCTGCAAGCTTATGCAAATATTAAGATAAGCAGGTGAGCAAGCTACAGCAGCAGAAACTGCAATTAACTGGTTATAGAACCCCCAGCAAGGTCAGTGAGGGAGGGATAAAGAAATATGAACTCCATGACAAAGGTTGTTCTACCCTAGGAACATGTACGCAGAAAATTCCTTGGGGGTGGGGACATTTTTCCCGCCACAAACAGAGCAGAGGTGGAGACCCCTCTATGACAGTGTGACAGCCAGACCGAACCATGAGAGGGCCAATGTCCACCCTGTGGCACAGGAAACCAGTCCCAAGAGGTTTTACCCAAAATATGGCTTTCAGGCTTAGAGCAAGTTCTGAGTCCCCCGGGTGAGACCGCATTGTGGGCACTTCTACAGCTAACGCGCCATTATCCAAGGCCTTGATACTCTATGCTGGGTACTCATGAGAATCGCCTCATAGAAATTTCCCAGAAATCCTGCAAAACTGGGATTTTTTCTTTTTTTCAGGGTCTTGCTCTGTAGTCCAGATGGTCCTGAACCCACTGTGTAGCCAAGGCTGCTTTTAAAAGATCATGGCTTCAAAATCCTCCATCTTTTAAAAGTATCTTATTACCTGTGACATTCCCCTGTTCTCTGAACCTCAGTTTTCCTAGTTCTACAATGGGAATGAATGATTCTAATCCACATTTCTGGGTCCCCCTTCTGACTAGCTGAAGCTTTATCCTTCCTTCCCCTTGCCCAATAAAGTGTTCCCTTCAAAACCTGAAAAATAAAATAAAATAAATGATTCCAATCTTGGACTGGAGAACTAGCACAGCAGTTAGGGTGCCAGCAACCACATGGCTCTATTTCTCAACCCCACATAAACAGGGATTGGTGGTACAAGTCTATTGTCCCAGCACTGGGGAGGCTGAGGCAGGAGGATTGCTACGTGTCCAAGGCCAGCCTGGGCTACATAGTGAGTTCAGGATCAGCCAGGGATACAGAGCAAGACCCTGCCTCATAAGGAAAAAAAAAAAAGCATTTTGTAAATGGTTCTTACTGACCGTAATTTATGGTGACCAGTGCGCCGCCTGGTGGCGAGAAGCAGTGTTGCAGTGCAGCCCTGCCCCGAGGTCAAAGCCATGGCTTGTTCATGCCTCGGATGCCCACTTGTTGCAAGGAGCCACAAACAGCTGAGGGGGAGGATTGTGGAGTCCCTGAAAGGCAGTAGAGGGATGGGGACAATTAGGAGCCAGGGACCCTGGATGGGAACTGAGTCTGTGGCAGGAGACTTTGGGCCTTGGTCATGGAACTCTTTTTATTTTTTATTTTTTATTTTTTTTGCTTTATAATCCAGGCTGGTCCTGAACTCCCTATGGAGCCCAGACTGACCTCAAACTCATGGCAATCCTCCTGCCTCAGCCTCCCGAGTTCTGGGATTACAGGCGTGGGCCACCACACTTGGTTTATGTGATGCTGCGGAATCCAACCCAGCGTCTGGAACTTGCTAGGCAGGCTCTAAATGCTGAGCTATTATTCCTCCAATCCCTGGTCCTGGAATCTTGCAAAAGTTAGGTTACAGGTGTCAGGGACACCTCGCTGAGGAAAGAGAGACAGCCGTCTGTTTTGGAAGCCCTGGAAGAAGTCCTTTGGCCTGGGGACAGGAACCCGGGGTGGTGCTGGAGTAGGGCATGACCCTGAAAAGGGGCGTGGCCTCCAACTTGCTCTCTGCTATGGGGATCACCTAGGGCACCAGCCTTATCTCTGTATGTAAATTTCTTTGCCTGGATGGGGACAGATTTCTGGGAAGCCAAAGCTACACACAGAATTTCCCTGAGGAAATTCTTCTCTTCTCTGTTCCTAAGAACCTCTCCAGAGACTGGTCCCCTTCCCAAGATCTGATACCTTCATGGTCAGGCCATGCTGGGTTCATCTGGCAGACCCGGCCCACGCCCGAGGGTAAATAATCTTCCTGAGCAAATACACAAACCGTTGGGAGAAAAAATAATAATTCTTTTCATTTGTGAATATATTACTGTTGATTTATCCATTTTCCCATGACTGGGCATTTGAGGAGTTTCATATTTTTGGCTGTTCTAAATAACACTCACACAACACTTGTAAGTGTTGTCTGGGGAAACACGGGTCCGCCTTTATGTGGTGCGCCTACACAGGAGTGTGCTTGGTGGGTCACAGCATAAGAACATGGCCAGCCTTAATAGACATTGCACCCCCCAATTCACCCCACTTTTTTTTTCTTTCCATACTGAGAATCCAGCCCAGGACCTTCACACCACACTACAACCCCAGCCTTACCAAGTTGTTACGTTGCCCAGGCTGGGCCCGAGGTTGCAATCCTCCTGCCTCAGCCTCCTAGAGTGCAGGAGGACAGGTGTGTGCCACCACACCTGGCGCCACCCATTTTTTCAAAGCAGTTATAGCACTTTCCACTCCAACGGCGATGGTGAGAGTCCTGGGTCGTGCGTCCTCACTGACACATAGCCTTGTCAAACTCCAAGAGTGAAAACCTCAGCTGCGTACGGTGGCCTGGCCAAAGCTCAAAACGTTAAGAAAAGTGTAACAAGTCAGAAGCAAAAGACCCCTCAGTTGGGGTCCCAATTCATGTAGGACTCATGTAGCTGTTGTCTCCACGCAGGGGATTCTGGGTGCAGGGATCTTTCAGTTTCTTCAACGGTGCTAGTGGCACACACCCATCCCCTTACAAAAATTTGCCAGGCCGCCATGCCCATAAGATCTAGGCACTTTTCTCTGTATAATTTTTTTCTTAACAGTGCTGGGCTTGATGCCAGGGCTTCGTGCACGCTCAGCCAGTGTCCAGTGACCTGCATCCCCAGCCCCCTATATGTGACACATAAAAATCTCACAAACGATTCTGTCGCATTTTCTCCCCTACTGCCCACCGTCACCTTTCTTCAGTGCACTTGGTAGGGAACGATCCCCGTCAGAGTCGCCTCCGTGGCCAGATGCACTCAGGGCTCTGCACTTGTTTCAAGGGCCCGCTATGTCTGTCTTGATACACTTCAGGGCTTTAGATGAAGGGTCCTTTGCCCTCCTTTTGTTCCGGCATCTGGGACAGGGAAGTTGGCTCTTCTGGTCCTGCAGCAAGAGCAGGGGCAGACGCCACCATGGCGCTGTGATGGGTCTCCTCCCGTGGGCACCTGGAACGTGGGCACTTGCAGGTGGAGGTGCTGGCACAAGGTCCCCGTGGGTCCTCAGCTCCTGCTCTTCCATTTGCTCATGTTTTTTATTGTGATAAACAAAAGCGCTCATTTTAGCCATTTTTAAGTATTCAGTGGCATTAAGAACTTTCATATTGGTGTATGGCCATCTTTACCACCTGTCCCCACACCTGTAGGCTCCCAAGCTGAAGTGGTCCCCGACCAACTCCTAGCCTTTCACTGTTCCTCTGACTTTCTCTGTCTTTCTGTGGACCCCACAAGGGCAGGGCTAACCCAACTCCCTTTTGACTAAGAATGACCACACACAGGGGCTGGAGGATTGGCTCAATGGTTAAAGCACTTGGCTAAGTCAAGTGCTAGGTACCCAAGTTCCATTCCCCAGCACCTCATAAGCTGGGCGTGGTGGCACACACCTGTCATCTCAGCACACAGGAGGCTGAGACAGGAGGATTGCTGTGAGTCAAAGACCAGTCTGGGCTCCATAGAAAGTTCAGGACCAGCCTGGGCTGCAGAGTGAGACCCTGTCTCAATAAATAAATAAATAAATAAATAAATAAATAAATAAAAGAGCACACACAAATGCAAACACAGGGCTGGAGGAAGCAACTAACATGGCTCAATTTCTTTGAATAAATAAAAGATAGCAAAAAGAATTTTACCTGCGTTTGAAGCCTGGGTCACTTCTCAGGCTGGTAAATTCTCTAAACTCAGTGCCCAGATGGTGTCCAGCCGTAGTTGGATCCAAATGCTGTGTGTTGCCAGAGTGAAGGAAGCTTTAATCGCTCTGCCAGCAATAATGAACACCGGCCCTCTAGTGAGGACTCCCCCTGCGCCAGGCACTGCCAGTGCGCAGGGGAGTCTTAAAATGGGCACCTGGCTCTTGGCGGTTTCTTGTTTTCCCTATAAGCATTTCATATGCAGCCCTGCATCAGTGACTGCTGAGGGAACTGCTTCTTTTGTAACTCAGAAATGAGCTCAGAGACACAGTGCTCCCTGCCCGAAGTCACACAGCTGGTAGAAGTCACAGGTGGCAGATAATTCTACATAGGGGTCATTCTAAAGCTCAGGATGTCCTTACCTGCTTTGCACTGCTTTCTTGTGTCCACGGACCAAAAGGAGACTTCTAACTTTTTAATTTCTATTTAAATAAAGCTAGGTTTTCTTTTCTGACTTTTTGGAAGCAGGTCTATATCTTTATTTATTTATTTATTTGGGTCTCATGCTGTAGCCCAGACTGGCCCTGAACCCACTGTGTGGCCCTGGCTGACCTAGAATTCACAGCAATTCCTCTTCCTCAGCCTCCCAAGTGCTGGGATTATGGGCAGCTACATATGTATTCTTAAAAAAAAAAAAAGTCAGACACAAGCCAGACACTATAGAAAATGAAAATCTGATTTTTAAGACTTTATAGAAGGGCTGAGGGCATAGCTCGGTAGTCAAAGTGCTTGCCTAGCAAGCACAAGACCCTGTTCAATTCCCCAACACCATATAAACCAGGTGTGGTGGAGCACACCTATAATTCTAGCCCTTGGGAGGCTGAGGCAGGAGGACTGCTGTGTATTCAAGGCCAGCCTAGGCCACATAGTGAGTTCAGGACCAGACTATACAGAGCAAGACCTTGTCTCCAAATAAAAATAATGATAATAATAATTGAGGATATTCTCTCAAGATTCATATTTGCCCACATCAGGGTAATGGAATCATGAAAACAACTTCCAAAGTAAGATTCGGCCATCGGGCTGGAGGTATCGCTCAGGGGTCAGAGCGCTTGCCTAGCAAGTGCAGGGCCCTGGGTTTGATTCCCCAGCACCACATAAGCCAGGCATGGTGACATATGCCTGTAATCTCACACTCGGGAGGCTGAGGCAGGAGGATTGCTCTGAGTCCAAGGCCAACCTGGGCTCCATAGTGAGTTCAGGTCCAGCCTGGACTACAGTATAAGACTCTGCCTTAAAAAAAAAAAAAAAAATTGTCCTTAGAACAAGAGATCTGTCAATGGCCTTTCTTTCTCTTTCTTTCTTCCTTTCTTTCTTGTTGGGGCCCTCAGGGCTCTGGAGCCTCAGCATTGCTGACCTCGGCCAGGTTCCTTTACTGTTTGACCATTTGGAATTCTAGGTGTTAGCAATCTAAATCACGCATTGTTTTGACCTTTTGCGAGTGTTGTTTTGACAGTTTGCGGTTCCAGGTGTTTTTTGTTTTCCATCAGGAGTGGAAACACGTGACTGTTGGCTAGTGGGAAGGCAAGGAGGGTATATAAGGGAAGATGTAAACAATAAAGCGTCTTTTGCAGCGTCCCTTGCAAGAGTCCAGTTTTCTTCAATCCACACTCCCCCTCTCGTGTTCTCGTTGACTGACTGAGTGGGCTCGGTCACTTTCTTTTGAGTAGTCCAGACTGGTCCTGAACTCACTAGGGAGCCCAGGCTGGCCTTGGACTCAGAACAATCCACTTGTCTCAGCCTCCTGAGTGCTGGGATTACAGGCGTGCCCCACTGTGCCCAGCTTTATGTGGTGCTGGGGAATCAACTCAGGACTTCGGGCTTGCAAGGCAAGCACTTTAACTGCTGTGCCATTTTTCCAGCCCCTGCAACTATAGGTGTGTGCCACCATGCCTAGTTTATGTGGTGCTGGGGAATCGAACCCAGGGCCTTGCTCTTGGTAGGCCTCCAGCCCTCTAGATCCTTGAGTGACAGCTAATCTTCAGAGTCAGTGGAGGGAGGGTGGAAAGGTGGTAAAAATTCCTTCTCCCTCCCCCACACCTGTGTTTCCCATAAGGGTTTGTTTACACTTCCACAGACTGGCCACTCCCAGCCTGCATGTGGCTGTTTTCTGAGCAAGGGTTTCTGTTCCTGGGCCTCGGGTGCAATAAGGAAGTCCTCAGGTGAAACTCTTTTCAAGATAGCTGAGCTGAGCCTCCTACCTTGGAGGAGCAGGGACAGTCCTGGCATGGGTGGTAGCGGGTAAGGCAGGTGGAATAAGCCCCGGCAATCTGGATTGGCTGCCCATGAGCTCAGCTCCTGGGAAACAGTATATATTCCCAAAGCATCTTGGGATACTGAAAACAACCAGCAGCCTGGGAAGGCTGGACGTGACCCTCTGAGGACAGATGTCTAGCTGACAGGGAGCATTGCTCAACACAGAGCCCCTGGTTTGGAAGTCCCAGCCCAGGAGACCCCGGACAGGAGCAACTTCCGTGTTCCAAGGTTGGTTGGACCATCCCCTCTCCTTTAGGCTCCTTGGGAGGAGGACAGACCCAGAAGTCAGACCACTTTCTGCTGAGCTCTGGTTCTGAGTCCAGACCACTTCTGTGTCTAGCTTGCTCTGCTATCCCTGGGCCTCAGTGTCCCTGTCTCTAAAATGATGGAACGGGGTACAGTGGCATGATCCCAGTTGAGTGTTGCTTGAAGAGCTCAGACTAGCTCGGGACTTAAGGTCTGCATTCGAGTCTATTCTGTTATTAGAAGAAAGCAAGGAATGTCACTTCTTCAGGCCTCCCTTTCTCCATCTGTTGGACAGGGCAGCATCAAATCTCTCATGGGTTTCTCTGTGGGATGGGTAGAGATTGGGTAGCAGACTTTTTGGGAAAGTAGACAGTGAAGGGTTTTTACCTAATTTGAAGGTCTGTGACCTCTAAGGACAGAGAGGTCTGAGAAAAAGAGCTCTGGTGGCCTGACACTATCTCTGATGGAGATTATAAACCATCGCCCCACACCCTCCTCATGCAGCGTGACGTTGATTATGGCCTGGGGTAGGGGATATGGGTGGGGATGGGGTGGAACAGAAGGGGGCCGTGATTGTCTTTGGAGTTTCCCAGCTTCTGAAATGACATCTCCAGAGTCCCATCCCAAAAGTGCCCCACAGCGCTTGAAGGCTCACCATCAGGGAACTCATTTGGGTTGCCAGAGGGTCCTGAAAAAAATGAAAGCCTCCAGAAACTGGACACCGGTGTTAAGTGTGCTTGGTGGTGGCAGTGAACAGCAGGCAGGTGGCCGTGCTCCGTCTGTTTCCACTGAGCTCTGGTTCCCCGGGGGCAGAGCTGATACTTCTTCAGTGCCGTGGGCCCTTCAGAGGCCTCTGGGACTTGAGGCTGTGCTGAGAGAGGGGCTGCATGCAGATCCTGCTGGGTTTACTGAGGTTAGGCTGGTGCTGGAATCCTTTTTCTGTCTACACCTGGGACACGTGCTACCGTGGACCAGGACCAGCAGGGAGCATCTAGGAAAGCTGCCCAGTGTGTGACAGTTCTTGTGCAGTGGGACTGAGTCCCGTCAAGAAACCTGGGCACTCAGAGTGACGGGGAGGAGCAGAGGACTCAGCGTGCCCTTCCCCCTGCTCCTGTGAAGGATGGCCGCTATCAGCCTACAGTGGACGTCCCTTAAACCCAGGCCAGCCAGTGACACGTTCTGCCCTAAAGGGAAGTGGGAACCTGTCACAGGAAGTGGTCCAGCAGGGACTGCAGGCCTGCCTGCCAGTAAGGTGGCATGTGAGAGGCAGGTAAGACCCCTCTCAGGTCCAGGCCCGAGGGCCTCTGAGGAACCCCATAAAAGAGAGGGCATGTCTTGAGTTGCCACCACGTTACACCTGAGAGGCAGGTATGGAGGCGCGATGACCCCTTGTCCCTCACGCCATCTGCACGTGGCAGGCGAGATCTGAGGTGGGGCCATGTGCCAGCGGGTGCCCAGGTAGAAGGCTCTGTGCTCAGCGCAGTGTTCACCTGGGGGCTCCAGAGGAGGAGCCATGGCTGTGGGCAGCCTGTGCCCGCGAAAGGAGTATGAGCTCGGGGGCAGCCTGTGGCGCGCCACCATCCCTCTCGGGGCTCTGGGAGGCTGCCCTGGTTCACCAAGCTTTCATCTGGGTTGCAGGTGTGGGTTGCACACACAGATGTGTGACTAAGCACAGAGGCTGTGGTGGCTCTCTGCCAGTGTGGAGTGGCAGATTTGCTCGCCCTGCACGTGTGTGTGTGTTTGTGTGTGTGCCTGGTGTAGGGGATAGAAGACAGCGTTGAAAGCCATTCGGGTTCCTGCCCTCCGCCTCCCAGCTGCAGGACCGTGGACATGTCTCAGTAGTTCAGGCCTGAGTTTCCCCCCACCAGCTAGCCTGATTTCCAGGGCAGCAGCAACTTGTGAGAGGAGGGGCTTTCTGGAGGGGAGCCGGCTTGTGTTTGCACAGATCTGCGTGTTGTGTGTTAATTCCCTGAACACCAAGGCCCCCCCAGCAGGGCAGGGGAGGGACAGCAGGGCCACGCTGGCTCTGTCCTCTCTCACAGAACTTCAAGGAGGCAAACAGCAAAGCTTAGTCATACGAATGTTCCTTTATGCTTGGGATGGAGAAAATGCCAGATGTTCTAGGGCCACGCAAAGTTACCCATGTTCTGTGGGCGTCCGTGGGTGTGTGTCCCGAGTCCACACGTGTTGTTCCTCGGAGCAGCCCCTCGGTGTGCAGCAGGCCGGGGCTGTGCATTGCCCATTGTGGGGACAGAGTGGAGGAGGGGATGGAGAACTCTAGGTAACAGGGTCATTGCAGTGAGAGTGACAGGCCAGGAATGAACTGGGCCCAGTCAGTGTATAATTTAGAAAAGAGACAAAACCCAGACATGTGCTTAAGAACACAGAGGCGCACTTGCTGCTCTGGGATCCGTTTCGGGTACTTTCTCCGGCTGTTTGTGGCTGTCGTTAAACACGTCACTGGTGCTTTGTCATGTTTAGAAATCCCGTGATCTGTCGTGGATCCCTTGGGTATTTCTGAGCAAATCTGAACTTTGCTCTGAGTCTGCCCCCTACCAAGGCAGTAAACATGTTTACCAGAGCAGCCGGCTTCCATGCAGGGGAGAGTGGTCAGGGCAGTGGGGACTTCCAACGGGCAGGCCTGGTGTGGCTGAGTCCCTCGGGTGCAGACCCAGGAAAAGAGAATGCAGGGGAAGCACTCCAGAGCCTCCAGAAGGGCTGAATAGAACAGTGCCCGTGTAGAAAGTAGGGGGACTGACCTTGTTAAAACGGTCTTCTCGGAGCGTGCTCAAGACCCTGGGGACAATTCCAACACAATAAAAAATAAAGTTTTCTTAGGACTCAGACACGTTCCTGTCCGAGGACACACCACCCACAGAGTGGGTTCTGCGGGGTCTCCTTGGGTATGTAGGGCAGGTGTCCACCCACCCTGGCCAGCCGCACTCTCTCAATCCAGAGTCTGAAGCTGAGAGCTGTCAGATCTCCAGCTCAGAGTATAATGATTCGCGGGAGTCCAAGTGACTTTATTAACAGACGACATAAGCTGCTGGATTGTGCTCAAAAATGCCCGGGCCCGCCGGGCAGGTCAACGGGAACTGAGAGGAGGGGGCGTGCGAATGAGGGAGACAAGAGAGACACAAAGGAATGGGGACAAGACAGGCTTTCTGCTCAAGTCTCGTTTATTGCAAGTTAGGACAACGTTTATAAGGAGAATAGTGTGGGAGAGGTAATTTGCATAAGCACAATTGCTATGGCCACCAAACCGCAAGACATTCTGATTTCTTATCTGCTAATCTGTGCTAAAATATTTAATAGAATGCCCCAGAAAAAAGAAAGGCAAAGGTCACATTAGTTTAAGCAGACAGTTGTTGGAGAAACTGGCGTTTCAGAGTGACAGGGTGTTGGCTGCTCTCTTGTCAGCAGCACCGAGTATGGTAGACTTGAGCCAAGATGGAGTTGCTTATGTCTCAGGTCTGGGGCCTCTAACACAGATGGCTCCCAACACAAAAGCATAGCACCGTATCAGGGGCAAGGGAATCTTTTCTACTCTTAAAGAAGTGGTCTTGAAAGGTTTCCGTGTGTCCCAGCACTCGGGAGGCTGAGGCAGGAGGATTGCAGTGAGTCCCAGGCCAGCCTGGGCTCCATAGTGAGTTCAGACCAGTCTGGGCTACATAGTGAGACCCTGTCTCAAAAAAAAAAAAAAAAAAAAAGG